>DWFV01001818.1:0-10585 GCA_018246775.1 Parelbella machaon machaon | reverse complement strand
TCTCAGTCCACTGCTGGACATAGGCCTCCCCCAATGAGCGCCATCGCGCCCTGTCTTCGGCTTGTCGCATCCAGCATTGAAATATTATGTATAGTCAATTTTATTTTAAATAAATAACTTATGGCATAGATTTTCCATACCATCATACCGCCAGCAGTTTAAGAACAGATAAGAATTATGTATTATTCGAGAAGATGCCACGTGTAAGACACCGGCTGGAGACCAATCGGCTACCAATCGATTCGACACGGTTAGCGGACATGATTCGATTACCAGAGGGTTGCGAGGGGCGATATAAAAAGAATAAATACGGATTTATTATCCCCTAAAGAGCTCGCTTAGTGCGAGGTGTGAACGCATGATGTATTATTTATCTAAAGCACTATTTACCCTTGCGGCCGGCAAATTTGATTTGATGGGAAATCAAAACATACGTGCCCGGAGCTCAAAAGGGTTTACCTTCAAACAGAACTAAACATGACGCCCTCATCTCATGTTATTTCAAAGAAAGCTTCGAGCGGTGCCAAATTTGATAACATAGTTGAATAAGTGGGTAATTTTATTACAAGAGAATAGCAAATGACAAAGTAACTACAAACTTGTGACAAAAACACAAATTGTTCTAATAAGAATGGTCTTGAGGTAGGAATAGGTGCAATGGTATTATAATACAAATTCTACCAACAATTTTGGCCCTTTTTTCTCATTCTTTAACAAACATACACAGCGCACGCAGATAAAAATTTAAATCACTAGGCTACAGTCGGTTTCGTAACACGTAACTTCACGCCTGTAATCCCCGAAGGTGTAGGCAGAGGAGTGCAGTACACCCCCACGTTTCACCAGTTACGTTTAAGTCCCAAAATGGAATAGGTGGTGACCCTATTAACATACACCGGGCACAGTTGGTTTCAATTCAATATTATGTATAATGATTGATAATAATCCTTAGTAAGTCAGTTTAACACGGGAGTCATTTTTTAAAATTTGTCTAATTATTCCATAAATAATTAAACCAAAGGCAACTATTGTTATACAAAGTTAATCATCATCATCATCAACATCAGCCTATCCCAGTCCACTGCTGGACATAGGCCTCCCCCAATGAGCGCCATCGCGCCCTGTCTTCAAGTTAATCATAAAATTTATTAAAAATACTTCCCTCAGGTATTATACTTAATATAAATCCTGTCACAACTGTTATTAGGCTTTAAATTTAACTTTTTCTGTTTAGATACACTATGAAGAGCTGGCTGGAAACAACGGGCAACATGGAGGACGGCTCTATGCCCTGCATGCTTGCTGACCATAGAGAAGCGTTGCTTCCAATCACAGGAAGAGAGAACTTAGTTCCGAGAAAAAGGTATTTAAATTTTTACGATACTTTAACTGTTATGTTTAATTCTGTACACGCTAAACTGAACTTTTGTATATCTTGTTCACGGTATATTTATTTTACTGTATTTATACAATGCGAATGAATTCAATTCAAAATACGTACTTTCTCACACGTATTTACTTACAAATTAATTGCCAATATGTTTATCGTAATTACCATATCAATTTAAATCGCTTAATCGGGCTATTTCGTAAATTGTATGTTGTGCCATTGAATTTTTCTTATAAATACCTATTTAAGCAATTAATTTCAATTAAATAATAATTATCTAACTCTATGTTTTAACAATGGTATGCATTTTTGATTTTTTTCTTTTTGACATATAAGAAATATACAGCAATTAGGTCTTGATGATAAATGTTGTGAGTCATGGGCATAGAATTCAACAACATAATTTATATCAATAATAATAATAATAATAATATAATTTTATTTTCCAATAACTAACACTCATATTTGTTAGTATTACATGACTTATTAACTATGTTAGTACGTATGCTAAGACTTTTTTCTAAAATCAAGTTATGTGAGTCGTCGCTCAAAAGCTCTCGTTCAATAACTTAGAGAGAACGTATATATGTAATCAGTACTTTTAAAAAATACTTTGTATCCTAATTTTTTTTCTCGATCTGTTCCATTCCACTGTTGTAACACGGTTCGTCTCTAAAAGTGAGAATCTTAAGGCTACAGTCTTCGTAACCCATGCTTATAAAGAACATTTTCCAGGGACAGATCACTGGAACCGTGCGCTTTGTCAGAAGAAGCTTATCTGTCCAGCGGTGGAGGTTCACCTTGTGCTGGCCTATCCCGTGAAGAGCGAAGGCGACGCCGCAGAGCCACCCTTAAATATAGAACCGCCCATGCCACCAGGGAAAGGATCCGAGTGGAAGCATTTAACGCTGCCTTTGCTTCATTGCGGCAACTTTTGCCAACTTTGCCTCCAGACAAAAAGCTGTCCAAAATTGAAATTCTTCGCCTCGCTATTTGTTATATCGCCTACTTAAATCATGTTTTAGATGCTTGAAGTTCCTGCGTAATTTTCTTGTTGTTGGATAGGTGTAAACGTGTTACATTGAAAATATAACTCTTTATTATTATATGTAGGTAATAAGAACGTTGCTGCTAGTCATAGTTTTTAATCTAAGTAATCTGACCTTCTCATTATCACTGTGAATATGGAAATAATTGTTTGATAGGAAAAAGGTTTTATTTATGAGATGTAATTTTTCTTTTCCTTATAATGTTTTTAGTTTTACAATATCTGTACATTATTATATATTAGGTAACATAAATCTAAGTCTTCCTTTAATATATTTTTTCATGAGTTATTGATATATTTTGAAAAATGAAACAAAACAACTACAAAAATTCATAGCGTCTTATGTTTATATTTACAAATAAGCAAAATTTAAGTAACTTAATTTCATATGAGACCTTAATCTTAATGTACATTATCAACCTTGCCACTTCCACGATTTTAACTTACATTCACATGTTAAAAATAAAATAATTTACAAGTATCCTTACTAATGTGACATAGTAATTTATACATAGATACTAAGCTATTTAACCAATAACATATACATATAAAAACAGCCAGTTACAAAATTTTATCAGAGACTTGTTAAGTTTGTCAAATAACTCAAAAGTATTGGAAAGAAGATCATTCCATGTAGAAATCCGAGAATTACCAATGTAAGTAACATTCGAAAGAAGAATACTTCTATGATTTCCGTGTAAGAAAATGCTAAAACTATTATAGGAATATTAGTTAATGTTATCCCGGTGATAATAGTTGAGCCAACTCTTTTTAATGCATCCGCAGTTTTTTCTTGAGGTGGACTTTGACTAGTAGCGTAGGCGTGCCCTAAATGACTACAGAACTCAACGGCAATACCAATTGAAACAATCAAATTTATACAAGAAACGGCATTAAGTGGAATATTCCACATGTACATCACACCCATCATGTCAATAACTACCATGATTATAGTGAAAAGCATGGCAAAAGTTGTCAGGAAATTAAATCCAGATGCCAACAGATTGATAAACAATGCTCCAATAAGACAAAACCCAATCGAAGAGAACGCATCCATCCACATAGTTAGATATTGTTCATAGTAAACATAAAAAACAGAATAGGGAAAGACTTCTACGTCGAGGTCTGTGCGTCTTTTGATCGCTTCAGTAATGTTCCTGCTTACTTCGTAACCAAATTTAACAGCTGTTATGTAATCTTCAGACGTGGATAAAGCGACATGGTATGACATGAAATTCGTATCGTACACCGAAGCTCGCCCCTCAGAATCGAGTAAAAAGTTAACATTGCTGAAGTAACTGGCTAAACCTCCTTTGTTACATGTATCAGTGGGCGTATCTTGTAAAAAAAACGGAATGTATTGTTCAAACGCCTCACCGGCTGGACGAAGTCCATTTGCAAACTCACCTCTCTCTATTGTACAAAATATACATTCCGGGGAAGTATCATAACTTGGACAGAAAGAGCCATCGGTAACGTTATATTTACAACAGGATTCCGGTAAACTAGCCCAGTCGAAAAAATCATCTAACCAAGAATTCGAACTCCTGGATATGTGAGTTATTTCACTGTGCAAGGATGCAAGGAAGATTTGCGTCGTAAGCGAATCCTGGTTACACAACTGACCACCGCAAATAGCGTTTTGATGAACTGGATCGGAAAAGTTTAAGCCACTTTTTAAAACAAAATATAAAGGAGGGCCTAGACGCAACAACTCGTTTACAGCTTGTAAATAACGATAGACATAAGAATCTACTGGTACCGCTAACTCTTGATCTAAGCCTATTTCAATTTGAGGTATTAACATTACACATATCGAAAAAAATGCCAGAAATAAAATAGTTGCTATAATTTTGACGCGCCAATCTAGAATAAATTTAGCATATGGCTTCATCAGTCTTGCAGTGACACTACGATAAGGCTTATCCGAATTTAAAGGGTCTTCGTCATTTAAAAATTTACTTCTCACACAACAGAATACATCCAGACGATTTTGTGACGAGCGTTTATAATCTAAGGCTAATATCGCGACGACTGTAGTTATTTGAAAAACAAATAAAAATCCCAAGGAAAAGGAAGCTAATATAGCAAATGTTACGACAGCAGGAAAGTTAGCCAAGGTTCCAATGGCAAAGCAAGTAATTTGCGTGACAGACGAAACGAACATTGAGGGGCCGACTTTTTCCATCATTTTTTGAAACACAAACTGCTTCTTTCTTTCAAAACTAAAATTCTCTTTGTAATCATCATATTCCTTTAAATTATTTTCTACGTCATATAATGTATTTACCATTAAAAATACGTTATCTATACCTATTGACAAAACGAAAAACGGTATTACGTTTAAGGCTAGTAATGTTAGCGTATAACCTATATAACCCATAAGTCCTAATGCACAAAAAATTGCAGTTACAACTACCAATAAACTGCCAATGGCAACACTTACTTTACTATCAATTAACAAAGTTCTGCATTTACTTATATTCCCTAAAGCTAAGAGAACATACACAAACATTAAAATATAACTGATTGATATAGGTATTGCTTCAGCTTGAGAAACTCGTTGGATTTCATCTTCAATAGATCTTTCTGCTCCAAAAGCAACTTTTACAAAATCCGACTTCCAAATATTTTCATAGTCATGTAACAAATCTAAAAATTCCTGCTCCCACTCTAGGACAGGGCGCAAATCTTCTTCTAAGAGAAAATTTGATATCGGAAAATTGATTAATAAGGTATTTGCGCTCAGAATATTATTGCCATCATATCCACCAAAAGCTATTTCTGGTTCTGCCCCACCACCCCAAGATGCCATACAATTAAATGATAAATGATTATTTATACAATTTTGTATACTATTCAGATACGTATCATTATTAATATTATCTTTGTCGTCTCCTAAATACACTGATACTGACATTGACACGCATTGATCTAGATTTTGTGGAGCACCTGGCCTGCGCAGGGGAGCAAAACAGACCTGCTCCAACGTCACTCCTCCATCGTCTCTACCGATATCTCTTATAGCATTTTCAAGTGTTACCAATTCCCTTAAAGCTTCTATTCTAAAAGCTGGGCCATAAGTAATGTTATCTACCTGAAATGGATCCAAGCCTTCAAATTGTAAATATACTTGAGCAGCACGGTAAAATGGACCGAATCTTGAATTAAAATAATTAAGTTCCGCGCGACTACGAGATTCGGGAGCAGACCAGAGTTCAAGAGGATTTGCTGTAATATTAAGACTTAAAACGCCGAACAACATAGCAAAGGTTATCCATGTAGTAATCATGATAATAAGAACTGGATTACTTGCTGAAAACACACCAATTCGTGAAAAAATCCATTGAAAAAATTTAGTTAAATCTTTTACTCTCGCTGCACCTACTGCTTGTGGATCGGAAACATGTTTTCTAACTTTAACAAATTCTATTCTAGCTATTATTATAAAAATTACTGCACTTATCACAAAGAAACCTAGACCTACAGAAAATCCGATACAATTGATAGTAAGAACTGTACACGTATCTGGAATAATAGGTTCATTCCCAGTAGGGCAGGCGGAACGACAGTCCACACAGCTGCAAGGTAAATCCCCTTCAAATGATTCATTACATGGGGGTGCCCGAGCGTTCATTGAGTCATGGGGTGTTGGCCATCTATGAAAATTAACTTGCACCGGTGCCATCGGGTTGTTCTGTGTATCACCAGTGAAACCAAACCAAGCATCAGCGTCACATACTGGAGCATTCCCACACATAAGATTTATAGCTGGCATTCCAGTTTGAGGTACCAGCACACCGGAACATGAAGCATGAGCTTCAATCATGAAATCTTCATAAACCCGATAGTCAATTTCGTTAACATATTTTGTACCATCTGGAGCTATTTCTTCAGTGACTTCTACGAATCGTGCTTGGTCTGGAGAACAGTTCATCTCACAAATTTGCCGTGCGAAGTTTCTTAAGCATGTTGGACAGCGACCCAAAACACCATCAGCCATCAATAAATTTCTATTCATATCTAACAATTGATGGTAATCACAGCAGGTTATGATTTCATCGTTAGGTAATCTTTCTCCATTATCATCGTAAAGCACAGATGGGCATCGATTTTCAATTATGGCTAGTGTTTCTTGTATTTGTGTTTGTGTTAAGTTTCGTAATACAGGTTCAGGATCTTCGTAGAAAGGACACGGTTTATCAAATCCTCCGATTTCGATACACGTCCCACGCATAACACATTTTCCTAACACACCGTAGCACATGTACAAAATCGTTAAGAATATCACGGCTTTCATCTTGAATAATTTTCAATTTTCACTTTTTAATATAATAATAACATGGTTTTAGATGTGAGTTTATGATTCACCCGATTCGTTTGTAATGACTGTGGTAAAATATACACGCGATCGAAATTACCTAATCTATATATGTATTCGACTCGATAGCTTATCACAAATTAGTGCAGGTGACAGATAAATGAATACTTTAGGGATTATCGACTTATTGAGCACTAAACAATGTGCAGTAGAAGCAATGGAAGTTAATATTACGAGTACACATGCCTGGATGTCCCTGAGGTTTTTATCTTCGACCAGACAGCGGTCACAATGAGTCGGATTGGCTAACCTGCCAGTTACTTTAGTTAGTACAATTTGGTAATGGAACTATCATTCGTATTGATTAGTAACATTTATTTAGTTAGAACACATTAGTACAGTCCGTTTTACGATTAAAGTAGTAGGGAGGATGGTTCCTATTGTTAGTTACAGGCGCATTAGTACATACTTCTGAGCAATGAGCTTCTAATGTATACGCGGAATGGCAACTTCAGTCTTCAAACAATATAACAAATTATTATACACTGGAAGATAACAGTCAAAATCTCCTTGACAACTCTCCTTGAATTCATCACACATATTTTAATTGTTACCAAAATCTTTGCCATATATTTTAAATTACCTATGATTTAATAGTGTTCTGTGTGTGTACCTATGTTTGTGTCTGGTCTGTATACCTTATAATATTCAAAAAATTACAGGAATATTCTCATAGGATAAAATTATAAAAATTAATAATATTAACATAACAAATCATCTGCTCATTTTAAGTTCTGATCTTGTTACATTCATTATTATTATGTGATAAAACTTACCCTTATCTAAGAAAAATATTTCAATTACAATAAGACAGTATCATCGGACCATTACAGCTTAGGCTGGTGACAAGTCACGTTTGCGTATAAATCGATCGTTCTGGAATTGCTATCAAGGGAAATCATCCCGCCCACTGCGTGTAATTGATGCAGACGGGGGTCAGTAACGAGATTCCCACATTCTTCAATGGAATTAACAATTAGCACCCAATAATTGAAATTATTCCCTATCAAGTTTCAATTGAGCTGTGTGACTTTGTGTCTATTAGAAAATAATGTTCATCATCTTTGATTTAAATAATCTATATGATCTCTATTGACTGCCTCGTTGGTTGAATGGGTGCAAGCGGGACTGCCGATCGGGAGGGCCTGGATTCAAATCCCGGGTCGGTTGCTATTAGATTTTTCTAATTTAAAATTTCTAATAGTGACTTGGAGCCTGGAATTGTTCCCGGTGTATGGCAATAGGCTCACCACCTTATTCCATGGGACTTAAACGTAACTGGTGAAGCGTGGGAGTCTACTACACTCCTCTGTCTACCCCTTCGGGGATTACAGGCGTGATGTTACGTTTTTGATCTATCTATATTAATAATAACACTGTAACGCATCGATGTCTGTACATAGATGTTATTGAAAAACTACTATAAGAGGTCAATATTAACGCACAAAACAATGATTTTTTAGAATTCTATCAGTTTGTCAGCGCGATTGTGCACGCTAATTTCAAAAAAGGCAGTTGCCGCTAGAACGCGGTAAGGTTTGTAGAAAATTTGAGAAAACACAAAACTGAAATCTACGCGTTCAAAATATACAAGTAATAAATAAATGATTGTTTTGTGGTAAATTTTACTTGTATGCTGATACCAGACGTATGTACATTTTAATTGCATGTCATTATGTCAGCATTGCAAATACATACATTATATACATATATAAATTACAATAAGCAAACAAATAGCTTCATTTAGAAATATACACTTAGAATACAGTAAGCTGCGTTTCTTTTTAAGGCTCTAGACTCATGTGCCCATAACACCATCCAATGGCTATATTTTTAGAACCACTTCAAGGAAGTCTAAAAGTTTTATCCGTTCTTTTTATTTTTCTGCCAAATATATTTTTAAGACAGTAACTACTATTGCCATCTATTAAACTATAAGTACACTAAGAAATCCTTACCAATTGTGAGATAGAATATGTTTTCTTCATTCATGCTAGATGGCGCTTTTTGAATCTTAAATTAATATTGTGCATTTCAAACAATGAACATAAGGAGTGAGTTTGTAGGTTTGCTACTCAACAACAGATGGCGCTAAATGTTATCTAATATACATTGTCATATTTACAATGGCATATGTCAAAATTAATAATATAATGACATTACACTTTTTTACAGTTTTACCTCTATAATAAATATATATAATGGGTTAGCTCTAAACTACTATATAAGGAAAAATTTACATGTTATAATTCAAGATACAATTATTTTGTAAATAGTCTTATTCGGCATCCCACTGACCGACACACCTATACAATTACAGTCATAATTGTTTGAGACTACGTATTTTTCTTACTTATTACCTATTTGGAAGACAATTGCCTAAGTGCAGTAACAAGTAACGTGTGACTGTGAACTCAAGCAACCTACACACGCTAAATTCATGGTCGGCTCCCGGGATAAACAAAATCAGTGCCAAGTGCCAAGTTTTGCAGTTACCGCATGCACAGACGTCACAAGACGTTATTATATATTTAATTTACGAGTGGTTTTAATACATTTCCATTGCATTACAACAAAAACTATTTATAATAAAAATTTCACAACCAGTTGCAATTATTTTACAACAGTCATTTGAGGAATAACATTTCGTAATTTTATTGATATCTAATAATTATTTTTCTTTGGATAAAACTGTTTGTTCTCCTAAATGAATTAATGCTAGACGAAGATGTTTAATCACAATTTTATTCAAACACCTGCTTGTTATAACAATATGTGATGTTATTTCATATCATCAGGAAACAAACACTATTCAACCTCGGAATCTGAATTTCAATGTACAAAAGTGATTCTCAAACAGAATGAATTATGCTAAATTGCTAAATCATTTTTTTTTCCTTTTATCTTTTGAAAATTAAAAAAAAAACTGTATTTTACTTCTTATACAGTTTGAATCCAATTCTTCATTGAATTGTTACCATTAGAAAAGATAAACATTACAAATACGTAGGTTGTGGCCTTGGAGAGCTCAGCGAATTAAGAATGTTTAGACGAAAATTCATAGCCAAGCGAGCGAATCTTGATAGCGGAACTTAGCCAGCAATACGGTCTAAATAAACATAGATTTTGCCATTGCTTAGGAATTGGACTTGACATATTACATAGGAATTAGACTTGACACATCGTATAGGAATATGGAAACGTATCGAGCATTTCGTAGCGGAATTCCGGAGCGGGTTATTTTAACATCGACCGTCTGGACGCCGCGTGACGTTGCAATGTCACGAATATTTAGCCGCGGCACGGCGAAGCGTGCCCACACTTTGCAGAACACTCAGACAAAGATCGCCAAGTCCTGTAACACATAAGGCCTATAACTATTTAATTCATTATTATATCATCACACCAGGTCCCTTACGGTGTAGGCAGTGTACAACAAGCGCAAAATATTTCTATCCTTACAGACTTCTGTAATGCTTCTTCTACATTCATCACTCTTTTCATACATGAAAGCCAGTTTCGAAGATACTGGACTCCCTCAATCAGCCGATACCTGACTTATTTGGTCAAGATAGCAGAGTCAAGATATAGTTTATTATGATGACGTATGATCCTTCAGCTACCAGGACAACATGAGTTAATTGTCACCAAACGAAAAAAAGTAGAATAATGCCAGCAACAATAAAAAAAAAAACAATTTAAAAATCGTAAACCAAAACCGGGCACACCAATAACACCTCCAAATAAATGAGATTAGAATAGATTA
>DWFV01001817.1:0-10587 GCA_018246775.1 Parelbella machaon machaon | reverse complement strand
TTAGACTGTCAACCCGCACTTGGCCAGCGTGGCAGACTATGGCCTTAACCCTCTCAATATGGGAGGAGACCCATATACCATCAGTGGAATGACAAATGGTTCGATTATTATTTATTTATTATTATTATGTATTTAGGATGTCAGCTGTCTGGTTATTACAACACAGGATCTCTTCGTGCCTCCTTTGAAATCAGATGCAACCTTCCGTTGTCATAAGTTCTAATTACATTGTTTTTATTGATATAATTAATGAAAGGACCTTAAATTTAAATATACGTAAACGCGATCTAAATAGATTTTGTGTGAAAAACTGGTTCCAATAATAAAAAAGTATTTGTGCAGGATCAAATCTACTACACCACCATAATATGTCATGTGTCACTCAGACACAGCTCCGTCTCTGTCGTGCAGTGGTGTCGTTTGTAACGAATAAATTTTAATTTTTCAATGTAACCCACTTTCTTACACGAAATTTTGGTTCGCGATCAAAACAAATCTCGGATTGAGAACGCTTTATGATAAGCATATTTTTTATTTAACGTAATGTATGCGTGGCACTGGTTTATTATGATTTATTTTATCTTTATTTAATACTATTTTATATGTATATTAATTTCATTTTTAAATATGGTTAGACACATATCAAATCAAGCTTTGTTCCAAATTGCTGAACCTAATAATAATCATCTGTTCGGTTTCGGTTTAAAGATTCTTTATTTCTCAAAAAATAGAAATACAATGTCACTTATAATGAGAAACTTAAAAATATAAGTGTATGTTAATTTAGTTCGGCGTAATTCAGTTAGTGCAAAGTAAACAGTGCATTAGACTTGTCCGTGTATATACGTGCGTGGGCGCGTGCGTGTTTGTATATATATGTGTTCGTGTATATGCCTGTTGTGCCTGTGCTTGTCTGCGTGCGCGTGTGTGTGTGTCGGAAACTAGTAAGAAATAACTGGGAATAGCCAAAATTTTCAATTTTAATTAATTTATTTGTTTTTCATTTTTTTATTCTTCCTCTTTTTATTTATTTTTCCTTCTTCAATAACCCCTATTTATTTATTTATCGGGTTATTATTTCGAGTAATATTTACAGTTCTATATTGATTTGGTACTATGTATTTGCTTAATAGTCATACACTTAAATGAAATTGTATCGTTAGAGTCGATTATGAATGGCAGCACCATCGCACAAGACGGTCATGAGTATGGACACTGGCTTGGCTAACTTCGTGCTACAATGGAGCCTCGCTATTGGGGAGAAATTGGATGAAGGAACACATTGCTATCGTGCCGTCGGAGAGAGCGTATTCTCCACTCTAAGAACTGCTATTCTGTTACTCGTCTCGTTTGCCCAGTTTGATAGTGTTTAGAACGCGGGCTAATTTGTGAAACGTTAATACAATGTGATCACAGTGTACTCGCGGTTTCTCTTTGTTCGTTTACCCAAATACTCGCCCTCACTAATTTACGAAAGTGCAAATAACACCGCCGATCCGACGTTTTATATCTAAAAATACTTACTTTTCTGTTGAAATACCTATCTATATTATATATTGTAACAGTACTAATTTAACATTAAAATAATATGTTAATTAATTAAAATGCTAATTAGCAAGTCCTGTTAGCACTTGTTCTCGCGAAAGTACTTACTTATGGACAAACTGGGCAACTTCACAGAGTTCTGACAGAAACAAATAAACAAACAAGTGTACAAAACAATATTTGTGGGGCATACATCTTAATTTACTTTTATTACGATTTATCATATCACCGATAAACATGACAATAAAGACGTTATAAAGTACAAACGTTGCAGATACGAGTGGTCATTTAAAATCCCAAAAATGAAAGCCAGTCTTTTGGAGATTAACCAGTTGTGATGACGTCACTCTTCACGCGTCAAAATTTAGGAAATATTACATCATATCGAAACTTCAACATTATGTTACGTTTTGTAATAGTTTTCTCATCTTTTAATAATGATTTGTTACAATTGTTAGGTATTCTATTTTATGGATCAGTATGTAAACGATAACACTGAATGATAAATTTCAGTATCATAAATCATCATCATCATCATCATCATCAGCCTACTTCCGTCCACTGCTAGACATAGGCCTCTCCAATGGCACGCCATTGAGCTCGATCTTCAGCTCTTCGCATCCAACCACTGCCAGCTACTTTTTATATCATAAATAGAGAACATATACTATAAATACTTTTTTTTATTAATATCTTTAATGTTTCAAAATTAATAAAGGTTTTCATGCTGAAGTTTGGAATTAGAATATATACATAAATATTTTCCAGAACTCACCGCAAATGTTTGTACATGCTTGTGTGTATGGGGAGTCCATTTTCATCAGTGCCCACCCTGGGGTCATATCGCCACGTGCCTCCGATGTATTGTGTTACTTCCAGCACGGTGAAGGCAATGCCTTCCTCCTTCAAGTATCTCGTTGAAATCAGGCCAGCTAAGCCTGCTCCAATAATGCAGACTCGTTTCTGTCTAGGAGATGCCTAAATAGAAAAGGTTCATGGGAGCTCTCTCTTTTTTCTTTGATACAAGATATACAATGCGTTTGTTGATGGATGCAGGTTCCGAGGGGGCCCAAAACTAGGCTATCTTGAGCAAATAGGTCAGATTCTGGTTGAAATGTTGGTCAGAAGTATCCGAACATTAAGTATTACGAGTATTAGTACGATAAATTAATAATTCCTACAACCAAAACTATTTCTGAATACCTAACTTATTTGTGTTAGCATCGTTGTGTCATCAGTGTAATGGATTCAATTATGTATTGAGTAATGTCAGAAACCCTTAGCCCTAGAAAACCTCAGCAGTTAAAATACAGGTTCTTGTCATATGTATATATAACGTTACGTTTTTTCAATGACGCAGTTTATTCTATAGTTGTTTTATTATTTATGTTCTACATCGCATGTGGTGACTATAAAAATGGTGTTATAATGAGAACTTTAGTTTCGTGTGTAATAGTTTATAGATAGTTATGGATATAGTAATGTAGCCACATATTTATGTGTATTTTATTTCTAATCTTGTTTTATATTTGTTTTTGTATTCTTATTTCAGTACATTAGGGTTTTAATCTTAGTTTCTTATATCAATATTGTAGGTACTGTATGCAATTCAATCGATCAAGTAGCATCCATGCACATTCCTGCTTAGATACAGAGACAATATCATTTATTATTTAAGTGATGTAAGTGGTCATGTTAACTTGTAATGACGACTTCTAGTTTTCATTAAAAATCGTGTTAAGTGCGATGCGCAAACTCTTCATCATGATCAAAATAAAGATAACGCAATGTATAAAAGAAATACTGTTTATGTTAAAGTTACATAAGTATGCACTTTATACAAATCTATTAACACGCAAATATAAATCGGTATTCGTAGCTTTGTAGATATGTATTCCAATATTACAAATTAAATTATTGCCGTAAACCCCAACCATGGGTCAAAGCAATGAATTAGTTGGCTTAGTTTGCCAATAGATGGCGTTAGGGGTAAAGAACTAACGAAAATTAGCTTTGTTCTGTATCCGACATAAGTAAAAGCAGAATAGTAAATATATGAAATTTACTTAATTATTTTTGTTTTATATTAAAGTACAAGGGACGATATTTGGTATTATTCACATAAAGTATAATACTATGAATAAATTTTGTTTTCATTAGACTTATAGCAGCTTCTGCAAACGTCATTCCAATGACATTTAATTTTGTTAATCTGTTATCCAATGTATTTTGGGTCTGTAGAGTTATCAGACAATGTCAACATCGAAAAATTAAACACTCGAATCACTTTATAGTAGTTATAGAACACAGTACATGCACATATATAGTTTCAAACACAATAATGGTTAAATATTTTACAAATATTAGTTATTAATATCATAGTAAATACTTTTTATATTATTTACAAGGTCTATTTCAAAAAGAGAACAATTCGGGCTTGGAGTTTCGTTATTCTCAACTGATTCAGGTTATGATTATTTTGTATAGTAAACAAAAGTATACGGTCTTACCATTAGGACTGATGACAAGATTGATAACACTGCTACATCTATTTTCAAGTTTAAATATTATTGTATAGTAGTAAATATTACGCGTAGAACATTTTGCGAGTGTAACGTCAAACACGACTTAACCCTAACACTGCCATAGTAAACTGATACAGCTGTATCATCTGAGACCGCAACTCTTAATCACAGCAATATGACATATAAGAGTATTATCTTTGCATAAAACATAAACAATATAACCTGATAATTATTTTAATAATGCGTTTACAAGTTGAACGAATAAAAACAAAGAATATTACAAGATTTTAGGATATTTTTATGACGTCAGGGCATTCAGGGCTGAGTAATATTTTAGTTAGATGGACGGTTATGTACGTACGTAATCTCAAGTAGGGCTTATATCAATATCGCAGTAAGAAATAAATGTTTAGCTATATCTACTGTGTAGAATGTACATAATAGTAAAACAGCTGGTTTGAGACTGAAAAAATTAAATAGTAATATTTTCTCATTACACTTTTGCTCAAGGATTCGATATGATTTATACTTAATTATTGACAATCAAAGGTAGGCTGCTATTCAGTTAATTTAAAATAATAATGCAATATAATTATAATGTAATGTATCTCGAGATATTTAGGTACTGAATTAATAGATTTGTTTTGAACTAAAAGAGAATGCACATTTTTTGTGACCATAAATTGTTTTTTTGGAACAATTGGACAATTTTAAAAATAAGACTAACAATAAGATAACTAAGGCTGTGATAGGGGGAATGGGAATTATTTTAAGTATTCCAATATGAAAAACTCGTAGAGATAATATTCATAAATTTACGTTAAAAAAATCACACAAAAACAAATAAATGTATAACAATTAAAAATAAGTACATCGCACATTTTTAACATACCGTGACACAGCCGCACGGCCGACCAGCCAGCGCGCACAGCACGAACACGAACCAAATAGTATTAAACTTCATTTCAACTAAGGCACGCGCTTATTCTAATGTAAGTTCAACTGATAGCGGTGTCTCCGATGTGCTCTGTGTTACGAGCGCTGTGTCAGTAAGGACCTCGGTGGTCTGCATGACCTTATAAGACTTAGGGTGGAAGCAAACTGGGAATGAAAGTCGATACTTATATATTTGTTATCGCCAAGTTCGATTCTACCATAATTAATAAGTCTGATAGTTTGCGCTGTATTTGTTTAAAATGTTTTGTATCAGAATTGAATGAAGACGCTTTCTGCTTAGCTCGTAAGGCATCTGACGTAATGATACCAAATAATAAGATACTGAGTAATAGAATAAGTTTAATCGGAATTAATTGAGGTTCGGTGTATGTTTTTAACTTCTCGCTGTGAAATCCACAATCCACTGTGTGTCTATGTATGTATGTAAGTTTTCGTAATTTTTGAACGCGTGACCGATCGAAACGCTGTTAGCGGAATGTTTTAGGTTTCTTTGGGTCTTAGAGACGGTATAAATGTAAATCAATTCGGCTCAATACATTTTGAGAAATTTCAAACAAATAATAAACATATAGAAAACGTACTTTTGAAATAACTTTTGAACTGATGGAACGAACTATTCTAAAAACTTATCAGCTTTCACTCGTTGAATGCCTCGTTGGTCGAGTATTTGCAAGCGCGACGGCCGATCGGGAGGTCCCGGGCTTAAATCCCTGGTCGGGTACTAATTGTATTTATCTAATTTAGAATTTCTAGTAGTGACTTGGAGTCTGGATTTGTGCCCGATACTGCGTCTAACGCCACTAATTTCATCGAAATCGGTTCATTTTTCGTCCAATATTTCCTAAATTATTTCTTTGACCGATGTTATGCAGGGAACCTTTTGGCGTCCATCGAAAGCACTTTTTCATTCGTTAAAAAAATACTGTTAAAAATGTGGACCAAGTTGTTTTTTTAGATATTTTATAATCCTTTGGATACATGAAGGAAGAACATAGAGAAAAGTTTCAGGAATGGCCTGGGACAAACGCCTGTTTTATCTGTGTATTTGAGGCTATGTGCCTACTTATTATGTAATACATTATGTAAAAAAATGTATGTAGTGTTCAAATAGTAATCAATATTACTTTTAACAGTCTTTATATATATATACTGTGAAAACGAGCTTATTTAGTATATTTTGGAGGTGAGGGCCAAGTCACGGTTATCAATATTGTGTATCGATTGTCGTTACGTCATGTACCGCATTAATAATAATGACACACTGATCGATATATGAAAATAATGATAACAGTTTTAACATTATCATCATTATAACATCACTCTTGTATTTCTCTGCAGAAGTAGGCAGAAGAGAGTAGTATTCCCACGGTTTAACAGTTTATTGTTTTATACCTCTAATGGAATGAGATGTAAGCCTATTGCCTAATAGTTTTTACGACATTCGATTAGAATTTTTTAATTAATACTATTGTTTTTCTGAATAGAGATCCTTATATCTACATTCTATACGCTGTACATTATGATGAACGTACAATAGACGATTAATTATTAAAACAATATAAAAACGTAAATATACTTTTCATTTATTCTGAACATCTTCTCTTGTTTAAACAACTCGGACTATCATCAATATTCCATGTGTTTTGTATTATGAAAATTGCAACAAAAATCATTTGTTTGATTATTTTGTTTTCATCTTGTTCTTTTCCCATACAGTGACTCTCTTATCATACCGTATCTCATTTGATTTAATTGAAGAAATATTCATGTTCATATATTTATATTTTCTGCGCCGCGACCTCGCTGTGTTTATCGGGAACTCATTATAAAGGACCTCGTAAAGGTTCGGAACTAGTCAGGTAACGAAGTCACGAAAAACATAGGTGAGTTAAGCCAATACATATATATAAATGTATCAAATTATACAAGTACTGATATGTTATTTATGAAAGTACTGATAGCCTAGTGGCTAAAAATTCGAACTCGCACTGTGGTACACTTCAGTTCAAAACGTGGTGCGCACCTTCTCACAAAAATGTGAGTTTTAAAATTAAATATCACTTGCTGCAATAGCAAAGGAAATAATCGTGAGATAATTTGCGCTGCCTTACAGTTGTCCGTAATGTTCTTTAAGACGTGTGCTGTGAATCAACGCGCACTCGGACAGTGTGGCCGACTATGACTCTTATACTTTTAATTCTTAGAGGAGGCCCGCGTCCAACAGTGAAATGACAAAAGGGATAATGGCAATAATATATTTGCGCAATACATTAACTAAGAGCACGAGTATTGTAACAGGAAATAAGCCTATAAGTTTCTCTACTGATAAATTATTAAGTTCCCCATGTCGTCTTTGCTCTTTGGCATTATTGTTTTTAATATCAACAATTTGATTGATGTCTACTTAACATTTACACTTTTACATTGATTGCTGTAACAATTAGCTGATTCTTTAATTTTACATTACCGGTATGTGAGTTGGACCGACGACCTTAAAAAGGCAGGTGGTAGCGGCTGGATGAGATCTGCGGAGGATCGGGTGTTGTGGCACACCTTGGGAAAGGCCTGTGTCCAGCAGTGGAACGGTAAAGGCTGATTTGATGATGATGAATAGTCCTAATCCTATTATTATAAACCTGGTCCTATTCGCGATTGCCAATAACCATTGACGCCAACAGTCTGCGGATTGCCATCTTACTCATTATTTTTGATAAATTATCATTGATATTCAAATATTATATCATTAGGAACGCATGTACTTCAATTACATTCACCCTCCCCTTCTCTCTTTCTCTCTATCTATCTATGTCACTCTCATCTGTTTATTGCTACAAACGCCATTGTCAAAATACACTCCAAGAATACGGCACCAGAAAGCTCTCGTTTGTTTTTAAACCGTATTTTATGTGAGCGCCTCAATATTATCTTACCTTCGCACCACTTCCTTAAAGAACTGTTAACGGTTATATATACGTTTATTTGTGTACATCCAGTCGGTTCAAAGCTATGTCAGAGATGTAGGATTGTTTTACAAGCGGTCTTATGTTGGTCCACATCTCCGTGTACTAAGAATTAATTCTTCAAAGTTGTTGGACAACTATAAATTAAATGGGTTAAGATTTTTATGTTTTTGATTTATTATTCGTAACTTCACGCCTGTAATCCCCGAAAGGGTAGGCAGAAAAATGTAGTGCACTCCCACATTATACCGGTATAATTGGAATATAAATGTTGATTAGGTCGTTGGTCTAGTGGTTAGTAAAACTAGTTGTACGCCAGATGTTGTAGATTCGGTTCCCGTCCAGAACAAACAAGTAGGTATATGAATGCAGATTAATGCTGATACTGCAGTGAAGTCCAGTTGCAGGAAAGTCAAGATAATTATAACAAGCTATATCAATTCCTTGGCGTGCCATTGGAGAGGCCTATGTCCAGCAGTGGACGGAAGTAGGCTGATGATGATGATGATGATATCAATTCCTTATACATTTTGTTTATTATAAAATTCAGGTATGAAAATTCAGAAATAAAAAAATAGTTTATTAAAATTCAAGGATACAAAAATAGTCTGAAATTTTCAAAGAAACAAAAATAGTTTGTATGAAAATTCAGGGATACTAGAGGAATAACTCCGTCAAAAATGATGTCACGTGTTGGTTAATTGATGACACGTTATCATGATGACTGATCCCTTCCGGTAGACTCCGGGAAGTAGGTACCGCCACGTGGGAACTGCAGCGTGATTATGTAACAGCTGATAATGATGATAGCGATTGGAATTCTAATAATAATAACAATAACTGAGATCAACTGTAGGGGTGCAAAGACCCAACCACAAACTCCTCAAAAACGCGGCTATATTTCTGTTTTCCGCTTATAAAAAAATATTCTTATAGTAGAGGGTTTCCTGGATAAAATACTAAGGAAGTTACTGGAAATCATGATCATCATCAGCCCGTCATTGTCCACTGCTGGACATAAACTTCTCCAATAGCATGCCACTGAGCATGATCTTTAACTGTGTGTTTCCAATCACCGCTAGCCGCTTCACCTGTGTTAAAAATACTTATTTAATTTCACCATCACTATATTGTCGATAATGGGAAAGGTTCTGCTGAAAGACTCGTATGACCCATTCCTTGATAATGACATTAAATAAAACCCATGCAGTACACTACACAACTGCTTTAAACATCGATTGGATACATTTATTAAAAAGTACAAATCCTTTTTATCAATCATGAGATCTAAAAAAAGCCTTTAAAATAAAAAAAAATCTGATTAGAACATTTTGGTACACAAACAAACATTGTAATTGTAAATATTTTACAAACGTGACAAAATCACGACGACTGCTCATAATCCAGCTTTCTAACACGTAAAAACCCCCTAACAATATGCTTATAGCCGAAAATATCACGTATTTGACAACTGTTGGCGTTGGCGGTTAGGCTGCGAACACACGCGACCGAATGTTTAATGTGTTATTTTTACCAATATGGCGGCCATCGGCGGCCTCTTTGATCCATCAAAGGGCAAGTCACATCAGAGGCGGCGACGCGACATAAAGTGACAGTTGTGCAAACAACATAAACCGAATGAACCGACCTATTTATAGCGTTAATTGATCGATTTTGTTGTTAGAATGTTCTACGGTGCTGCATACGTATGCACGTAGGTAGCTCAGGAGGTGTATCCGGTTCCTTACATCATTCATTTAACATTTTAAATTCCATCCCGATTTAAAATTTTGGTAACTACATATTTAATTGCCTTTGGTATAAACTTATAATTGTCACTGGTTTCTTTACTACTACTCGGTTTCTTTACTACTACTTTACATTAAACACAAGTAGTAATCTCCAAATAACTTTAGATCCCCGGCCAGCTAACTTCATCATTCAATAATTGTGTGAGTAATAATTTAAAACTACTCAAATTTAAAAGGAAATTATTATCCAGCAAAGCCTTCTCCGAACCACATGCAATATAGATAACAGACAACACTCATAACCTCAAGATAAGTGCACACAGATAGTTTTGAATGTTTGTTATAAAACTCACCTAGCGTGAATTAATAATAATATCTTCGGATTACTCACGTAAAACACTGGATCAACATGTTGAGATAGATCTCGAGACTTGCAACCAAATCTAAGTGTATATATTCGTTACAAATGTCTCTTCTTAACCCACAAGTAACTTGCCAAGAAGTGAATAAACAAAAGCAATGGTTCCTTCCTTCCGATATTAGGAACTCATCCACGATCGAGTAACACGAAGCGCGGATAGATGGGAAGCAACGGGAAACCTCCCGTTTCAATTATTGCGACGAACACGCGAACATTTGTCCAATTTCCCATCGTCTTTCCTTATATCGTTCCCGACGAAACTAGCGTAATCTGCTTCCAGTATTTAAATAAATTGCAACATCTCTCTTTGTATCTGTTCATAAACTAACTTCATTTGCACAGCAACGTTGCGGTATTCACAGTCGCAGACGCCTAAGGAACAGATAATTTGTTTGGAAATACTAAATATAGCACGTGTTGTGAGAAAC
>DWFV01001816.1:0-10593 GCA_018246775.1 Parelbella machaon machaon | reverse complement strand
GAATGTTATTTAAACTTATACACATTGAAACTACTTTTTCTATATATTTCTTATAAGCCATTCAAATAGTTTCTTTTTTAAAAGCTATATATAGTTACATACAAGCTTTTAATGAAGGTTAAATATTGTAATAAATATCATTCATTCATCTGCTAGCTTACCCAAATCCATTTGATAGATGAATGGAAGAGCTTGTAACAAAAATACCTCATTCAAATGAATTACATAAAAATATCATATTCAAGATCATTTTGTTCTGTAGCAGAGGAATATGCAGCAAGAAGTAATGGCCTAGGCAGATTACTAGCAGACCATCTAGTTAGTACCTTCAAGCAATGAAGAGTATCATACATTTCCTGCTAATGTTTAAAGGATCAAATAAAAGGCAGGGGTAAACTATAATAGTTCTGATTTGGTTGCTATGATATGATGCTTCCATATATCCCCCTATCCTTCCCCTTACATCGTAAAAATAATTAGGATCTACAAAAAATTAAGTCCTAATTGAGGTAAAGCATTTGGAAAGAACTTAACTAAAAATCTTCATAAGTTTTCTGTCCTTGTTTGAAATAGTAGGCATGAATATTAATACTGGCAACACTTACTCTCATTAGGTCTTGGCACAAACAGATTGTGAAGATGTTTTAAAATCCGCGTGGCGTAGCGTTGCGGAGCGGCGGCGACTGGTGGTGGCACGGCCGGCGGCGGAGGCTGCGCAACCGGCGTTGGCGGCAACAGGGCTCCAAGCCACGAGCAACAAACTCGCACACAGTCACGAAGAGCCTCATGCTCAGCAAGTGGCAGGGAGAGACCATATCTAATGACCTCTAGTACCCACTCCACCTGTGTTGACATGTATAAATCAATTAACCTGTGAATAAGAGCTTTTAGGCACTTGAACTCATAAAATTAAAAATAAACGTAACATCCCTTGTGTAATTCCTGAAGGGGTCGGCAGAGGATTGTAGTACACTCCCACATTTCCCTAGTTAAATTTACATCCCATGGAATAGGTGGTGAGCTTATTGTCGTACACTAGGCACAAATTCAGACTCTGAATCACTACTAGAAATTCTAAATTAGAAAAATCCAACAGTACTGAACCAGGGATTTAAACCCACAACCTCCCGATCGGGAGTCGCGCTTGCAACAACTCAACAAATGAGGCAGTCAAAAATTAAAAATGTTTCCTTTTGTTTATGTTACAGCAATAAAAATAACAGCATCCATATAGAATATCTTTTAGCACAAATTCAAATAGATGAGGTAATCATATGTGCGAATATAATTTTTAACAAGGATTCTTCTTAATCATTCACTCTTATTAGAGTAGTTGTGGTTGATGTAATGGTCACAACGGTTGCTACACCATCTTTCGCATTCCAGGGCTGCTGCACGTCATGTGATGTCCAATGTGTGATTTAGCAAGGATACATGGTATAATATAATAACTCTCATGTTGCAACATTTAAGTATTCAATATGATAAAACCTGCATGTTATAACAAAGTATTAAACTAACTTTCTATTAAATAGTGTATACAGAAAGCCATAAATGCCATATATCTTTATCCATACAGATCTAATGAGTTTTGTCCATGAAATGTACAAGAAACTACATATCAATATAAAAATAAATCTAAACAAACCTCAGAATCAGTTGTCAAAGGACTGGGTTGGTGGGAGGCCAGTTGGCGCACAACTGCCAACACAACATCCCTCCCCCCCACAGCACCGAGGACACCCTGCCCTCCTCCTTCTAAGGGCAGGGAGCTCCATTCTGAATACATCCCGTCACTCTCTTTACTCTGCAAATGAGTATAAACGAATTAATGGTACTTACATGGTATGTTAAAGCAATGATATGTCCTGATGATTTAGGAAAATTTTAATAATTAACATTAAAAGTTGTTTATGACGTTTTTAATAACACTTTTTTCAACTTTCTTCAGTAATGTTGACTTAACTTAATTAAAATATGTGCAACAGGCCTTAAATAAATGGAGAAGTGAGCAGAAGAAAATACAAGATTATAAAATATTTTTGAAAAAAAATCAGGATAATAAAAAGAAGATAACCATTTTATGATATGATCTGCTGGACACAGAAAAATGGGTGTAACCTGTCTATCTCCGACTATGATATATGATATGCGATATGTATTATGAAAACTCCCGAATACGTAGTAAATACTTTGTTTTGGTAACGTGTTTATCCCAATAACTTTTATATTACTGAAGTTTTTTCTATACAGTTAACACATGTAGGTTTACAGCCTGATTTGAAAAGAATTTTCCTTACTTTGCTGTTGACTCTGTTGAAAATTCCCACATACATAAATAATTTCTAACGGTGTAGACAGTTCAATGCACTTGTACGTTGTTTGTACAGCGTACGATGTTTTAAAAGCTTCACAGAAATTTCCACAATGGGATTTATTTAATTTTCAAAACTTTAAGTACGTATTAATTGGTTTATTTTAAAGTTTTAATTAAAATAAATATTGTATTTTTTCTCAAGATTTATACGTCAAGTCAAGTAAAATGATATTATGAATTATGAATTATGACATTCCATGACTAAGATTTTGTCTTACAACGTTGCCGTACTTGCTGTATCGTACAATAGTAATTGAAAGATTATAATTGTGTAAAGTATTTAAAATTATGTTAATTACATGTACTACTGCTGAAATAAATTGTAAAAATTTTCCCAACAAAACATCGTTTTCACTTATATAGAATTAATAAATTATTTTTTCTAATAAAATAATTAATGCTATGAAATATATTACGTTCTTTTAATGCGACTGAAGATATTCCAAAAAGATTTTCTCTACATAAGTATATAAGTATTTATTTAAAAATTGTTTGATTATGCTTAATGCATATTATTTACTTAAAGGTATTTCAAATTATCGCTCTAAAATTTTCCTATTCTAAGAATGTCGAAGTTTTATACTTTTCCTGTAATGAATATTGAATATTTCGAAAACTTAAACATGTAAACCAATACAACGCTAAATTAATATTTAATGTTACAAATAACAAGAATTTGAGTGCTTTTGAGATCTGTAGATGGTTACCCTGAACAAGAAGTGAAGTTTGTCTAGTGAAAAATTTATCGGGCAATGATAGAAAAATTTTGTGTTTGCTTTTATTTTAGATAGGAAATATTAATAATGGCTAAGATAGATTTAGATATATGGCGTGGAGAGTGGGGCTTAGCCTCAATTGACTTAGAATGTCTTAAAGTTTTAGTAAGTTTATTACAGCATAACCTAAAATAATGTTTTGATTCGGCATCCACAAGTTACAGAATTTTTAATTATTTTTACAGACGTATATGAAATTTATCGGTGTTCCAGTGCGTGTGAGAGAGGCGAGTCATTTGTTGTTTGCACCGAAGGGCACCCTGCCTGTGTTTAGGGATGGCGAAAAAATTCTCTCAAATTTTGACGATGTCGTTCACTATTTAAAATCATTGGTGAGTATTTTTGCATTCAATGGCATTAAAGGGCAGAATTCAGTAAGCTCACACAGTGACATTAGTTTGCTGCAGTTTACCCAGTTGTATAGGAATAAATTAAGGCAACCAGTGGCTAGGAGTATCACAAACCTAGTACTGAGGTTGTGCCTTGCTGCTGTGGATTATTGAAACATTGCCAATGTTTGTATATGTTGGCCCTGTGTTTGATTATTTTAAGGTTCTTATGGTTATCATCAACATCAAGTTTTTTATCATTCTTCTATTGAAATTACATATAATTCACCAGTTGGATTCACAGAGAATTAATTATAGGAAGTATTTAAACTGCCCACAGCATTACAGCACAGATGTCCACTTAAATGACAAACAGGCGGCAGAGGCAAGTGTGTATACACAGTATCTAAGAGATAAGTTGTATCTGCATATCAGTATACATGGTGGGTGGACGACAGGAACTACACAGAGGTCACTAGACCCGCATATGCGAAGGCTCTCAGAATGCCATTCAATTTCTACTACCCCTCCAAATATCACAATGCAGCTAAACAAATGATTGACGCCTTGTATGGAGAGCACACAGACCTCAAGGAGATTGAGAGAACAGTAGGTATTTTCTCTTTATCTGTTTGATTATTTGTTCTTTATTACATTATGATGCAAATTAAAGGTTAGATAAATTACATACTTAATGTTAATCGCGTTCTCTGCTGGTCTGCCTTTGGTGTTGGTAAAGAACTATTAAAGGTGGCATAAATAAAGGGAAGGGAAGATATATAAGGGAGATGTGACTTGATATCTGTGGATTATATTACAATATTGTTTTGATTTTCTCTTAGCTTCCATATAGAAAACTTTGGAATATGTAATGTTTTAATACTATTGTGGAATAGTGTGTTATAATTATTTAATATCTTTGTGAAGTTGATTCCTTGTTTAAGGTGTTATCATTGAATGTGCTTAAATATATTTTTTCAGTTGTACAGTGAATCAGAAAAGTGTCTTAAAACTCTGTCAGAGAGGCTTGGAGAGAGTGAATACTTCTTTGGCAACCGTCCATCATCATTTGATGCAGTGGTCTTTGCATACCTCGCACCACTCGTCAAGGCGCCATTTCCGAACGCCCAGCTCGCCAACCAAGTCAAAGGCATGGTTAACCTAAGTAGATTTGTTGCTAGGATCAGCCAGAAGATTTTTAGAAATGTTACTGATGGTAAGTAAAAAAACCTGAGTCTTACTGTGAACTCAAGCATCATAGAGGAAAAAACATACCCTGGTAGGATGAAAATATAATGTGTAGTTTTCGATAGAATGCCCTTAAGGTTGCTGTGAACTCATAATGAACATAATAAAGTAAAAGTTACAGTTGACTTAAGGATTTTTGCAAATATTACTACTTCAATTTATAATACTAATGAACATGAAGGATCCATGTGTAATAAATTCTTATTACTTAATTATCTGATATAATTATTTATTTGAAAGATTTTAATATTTAATTGCCTATTTTCTCTGTGATGTCTTTATAATATGTCAAACTGACTTGTTTTGTTGTGCCTCAGAATACAACCGACAGAACGCAAAAAAGCACTCGTCAGGCACGCAAGCGGAGCGCGAGGCGGCCAGCTTCCCGCACCACGCGCGCAACAAGCTGCTGGCGGCGCTGTTCGCCACCATCGCCATGGCGGGCTACGCGTTCGCCAACGGCATGTTTCAGGTTGGTATCATGGGTGGAAGGAAGGACAGATACTATGGAAAAAATAAATAAATAGGTGTATGTAAGAGAACAATGAAAGAAATAGTCATTCAGTAGATACAATAGATGTTAATTTAGAGAGTTATATAAAAAAAAGTTAGTGTAGAATGCATAGAACTTCCACTTTGGTTCACACATGAATAAAATATAGTTTATCTACATTGACAGTGAATTTACAATTGTCTCTTTCACATAGTTTAGATGCTTTCTCTTACACTTATTAGTATCACATCTTGTTAGACTTTTCACTTAATCTTGTATCATGTTAGACACAAAGCTTACATTCCATTAACTAATGCAACATCCTATACTTTGCTTAGCATGTATCCTTTGGTTATACTAAATGTTTAGAGGAAATGCTTGAGCTTAGGTTTATGTCTATACACATATTCTTACTGGTAGGATGAATAAATCTGATAGCAATTATGAGTACAGCTCTGTATAGCTCACCTGATGAATCTTGAGCTTCTATGGGTGACAGTTTGAGCATAATTAGTATAATATTAGATAATAATTAGTATAACTCAGCCTAATGTTGTTGAGTTTCCAAAGTTGAAAGTTAGTATTTGTTATGTCAATGTGTTGAACAAGGAGTGATATATAAGTAGTGATATATTTTGTTAATGTTTGTTGCATAATCACATCCTAATAAACATTCCACTTCAGACATTATGGTAATATATTTTATAATTTAGACATGGTTGTAGCAACACTTGCTAGTGATCCACATAATGTTCATACATCCATAACTTTTCTAACATGTTGAATCAATAGTTGAAAGCTTGCAACTCATCAGATGATTCATTTATCTGTAAACAGTAATGACTATTCTACAACAGGTGGCCTGTATGTCTCTTTATCAACTTTTGTAACAAAAAATCTCAACGTTCTTCCACATAGAAGAAATCCATGCTTGTAGTTATTCTATACACATAGCATGATATTGGTCGAGTAAGTTGTGCTCTTATTCATTCTCTTCAAATATCTCATGGTGGTTTGTTTTCTTTAGGATTTGAAAGAATTCGATCATTCGCAAGACTACAACGAGATGTTTGAGAATGAGGAGGAAGACAACTGAGGCGGCGCCAGCGGTTGCGGCCAATCCACGAGCCTTAGTGACTTGATCTTATGAATGTTCCTATGACGTCATCATAGAGCTGACATCGAGTAGAATTTTCCTATCATATTTTTAGTTATGGCACGTAATTAGTTTTTCTTAGAAGATATTAGTACATTCAACAAAGTCGTACATTGAACATCGTTCGCGGTGATTGTGGAGCGTTTTTCATAAGTACAGTGTACATGCCATTGTCACAATAAAACAAAAATGCTTAATGTCTCACGCGAATGACACGGGACGTTGATTTCAAGTCATTTGGACATTTTGATTTCACATAACAGTGTCTTATTACGAGAATCCTTTTGAGGGCTAACGGCCACTTTGCATCAAAGATGCGGCTTCGTTATACGTTTTGATCGTATTCATCAATTATTACAGCCTCAGAAAATAAAAGATATTTAAAAAATATATTAAAATTGACAGATTATGATTTTGTCCATTTTACTATTAAGCGATTCATAGTTGTAAATGCTTATATTGCAATGTAATTATTTAATCGCATATTCTACTCGATGTTACATTCTATAGACACATCTTTAAAGCATATTATATTAATTTAAACATTCGTTTCTGTTTTGTGTTTCGAGGAGATTAGATGTTTTATTTAGTATAGTTAACATTGAGAAGCATTTATTGTCGAATGTCATTGTGCAGTATAGGGTTGCCAGATGACCGCAATATTTGCCCTATGCATGTATAAATTATTAATTTTCTTATAATTTGTGCCGGAGTTAATTATCGCGCACTTATACGTTGCATTGTTTTTTAATGCATTTATTTTGCTTTTTGTTGTACTTTAAGGCCCGTCCTTGATCTTGAATTTGACATTCTTACATCTGGCAACCTATATGCTGAGCCAGCACTTATTGTTACATGATATACTTATTTTATGAATTTTCAATACAACTTTATAGTTTTCATTCAAATTTTTCATTATATCAGTCAAGTGTTCATGTTTATCACTAGATGTCATTATTTTTATCACACTAGTTGCCTCGTTTATGTAGACTTAATACCTTAATGTGATTCAAAGTCTTGTGAGATTTTAAGAGCTTAAGTTATATATAAATCGATATATTTATCAATAAATAGGCCTTATCGCATCTGAATAGAGTGCTTCTGAATAATTTATATTAATTATGACACGTTCGGTTAAGCATTGCAAGTTTAGTAATGTGGCTTAATAAACACATTTCGAAAGATTACCACTGGAATAAATTTGGATAGCTTCAAACATTCTGTTCATTGATGTTGAGTCTTGTGACGTCATACCTCCACGTCAGTTGAGCTGCATCTCTTTTGTAAATAAATTACTTATGCTCATAGATAATCATTGCACTAAATACTTGCATAATAATATTGAATATCAGGGATGTTGGTTTGATTGAGAAATGTCGTGGTATGATTATGTCAGGGTCACTTGTTATGACCACGCTCAAATGATAGACTGGTTACTGTAAATAAGGATTATAGGTATTATCTTATGAGTGACTGGTTAATTGCTTCCGGGTGTGCATACTCACTAGTAAAACTACCTGAAAATAACACTGTATAAGACAGAAATAAAGACGAAGGAGACTTCAGAAATTTGGGGAATTTTGAGCATTTTCATCTCGCACACTGTGCACAGATACAAGATAAAAATCGTGTTTTCATTTGTTCAGACTATACATTTCTGTTTTATTTGTCGTAATTATATTTTATAGACAACAAAGTGGCAACACTGAATAAAATTATGGTGGTTAACTGTCACTTGAACAAGCTTCAAATGTCATTCTCATTTAGAAGTTTATAAACGCCGTCCGTATTTTCTGTCACAAATGTCACAAGCACGGTAAAACCTTTGGAAGTTTTAAAACTACCCTCGACTTCATTGTTTGTTGGTTGGTGTCTAGTTCTCGTGGCTTCATTTACCTGGACAATTGTCTTAAATGCCTTGTATCTATGGCGAGCAATTTTTGAAACTTCTTAAGTTACTATATAGAATTAATTAATATAAAAAACTTAATAAAACGTACTATTCCAATATTTACAAAAGTGAAGTAGCTCCCTATAAATATTTTTCTATGTGTACAGATGCAGGCCCAAAATAAAACTTCGCCCTTATTATTGCATACAAAATTCCTTGCCATAAGATATTGGAGGATTCATGTCGATTATTTTAACCAATAGAACAGTGGTGTTGTTCCATTACATATTCTCACGGGTACGTAAAAGACACTACTTCTGTGCATTCTATTGTGGTTTCTTAAATGTTGGGGAACTGTTCATAGTATGTAAATGTCAACCTCTGTTGTTTAACTACCCCGTGTGAAACTTCAAAGCATTTTTAAATTCTAACGTATGTTGTCCAAGTTCCTCTGGTGTGTTTTATTAACAAAATTGTTATATTATTAATTGTTATATGTATGTGGTCACGTGAGTGCGATATATCTTTTTGATTTTCGTTTTTAAGATGCTGACATTACAATAGTATTATGATTCAATCAGTTTTGAATTTGTAATGAATTATTTTAATATTTAAAAAATGAATGACAGCTTCTTTGAATCTGTTTATAATAGGTGTATAGCAGCGTCTCTTGCTAGTGATGTTCCATTCACTTTCACTCGACTTGCAAGTTACAAGTGCATAGATCAATTCAATTGGATAATTAGATTTTATAGTAGGTTGCGCAAACATATTGTCTATACATGAAACTCAGCTTGTTAACGACAAACTGGATTTTTGTTACTATGGACCATTACTGTCACCTCTGTTGGGTTCTTAACAAGCTAAGGCCGTTTACACACTTTGTTTATAAAGGAACAAAAGATTGTGTATCTATTAAGATTATGTATGACTTTTTTAAGTTCAGGTAAATTAAGGAGTGCATTAACTAATGTTTTTAATTTAAGATACTTGTAAATAGAGGTTTGGGTTAATTTTAATTTTAACAAGTTAACTAGTCGGATGCTGATTTCCCGAAAAGGTCCAAAGGTTATATCTTCTGTGTCTTACTCATGTGCATTTTTAATTCTTTCTGTTCTATCTTTTTGACATCTTGTATTGGGTAAATTGCTGGTGTCGGTGTTGCTTCGTGTGTAAACGGCCTGATGGTTGTGAGTAGTATAATGCGGTTATTAAGACTATGCTTTGGTTCGGAAGCAGTTGTTAGTTGTTTTAATATGTTAGTGCAGCACGAATAAATATTTATTTGTTGATGTTGAAAACCTTGTTTTATTTTTTTTGCGTAATAATCCTTGCATGTATCCTTTTTCCTTATTTTTTTAATAATACGTACATACATACATACATTTGAAATCAATTAAACAATAATTTGTAAGTACTCTGATATCTGTGCATTGTCTGGAGTTAGTTATTAAGTTCAGTTATTTTGAAACCGTACCAGTGATTGAAGTTATACATTCATTTATTATTTCATATACACAAGTTGAAAATGTATAAAGCTTTTCAATAAATTCATGTAGATGTTTTTGTGAAATCCACAGATGTAAAGTCGGTTTATTAAAATGTTTCAAAACTCCTTGGACCAGATAGGACTCCCTTGCAAGCTTAGGTTTATTTCAGTAATTATAAATAGTCAAATTTTATTATAAATTAAAAATATTTTTATTAAGACCACATTTTAAAAGGGATATTTTAATGTATCATATATACACATTTTCTACCCTGCTTTGGCACACTAATGTTTAGTCCATATCTTGATAAACATAAAATACATTTGAATGAAACCAATTAGATAAATAAAACTCTAAAGTACATTCAGGATATTAATGACTGGGCTCATATAGCAGGTTAACACACGGCACAGCAGGGGTGAAAATTTACCTAACCTAATAAAAAAAATATATATTTGTACTTTGTATCTGCTTTATTCGAAAGAATAAGACATAATTATTTGAAAATACCTAGTAAACTGACTTACTGGCCACCTGGTAGCAAATGATCTTAAGTATATACAACTTACACTCTGTATCTGAAAGAAGTTAGTCCATTTGAATTAGCCTATGTAGTAAATGTTAAAAAATATTAACAATTTCTGTTTTCAAGAGTCACAACACATCTATCTTCAATGTCCAAAGGTTTCAGAGATCTGTGGGCGGCAGTGGTTACTGCCGCCCACAGATGCTGCTGTGGTTCTCTGCCTCTGAAACTTGGACTGAAAATACTAAAAAAAAGTAACATCACGCCTGTAATCCCCGAAGGGGTAGGCAGAGGGGTGTAGTACACT
>DWFV01001815.1:0-10593 GCA_018246775.1 Parelbella machaon machaon | reverse complement strand
CACTATTAGAAATTCTAATTTAGAAAAATCTAATAGCACCCGACCCGGGATTTGAACCCAAGACCTCCCGATCGGCAGTCGCGCTTGCAACCACCCGACCAACGAGGCATATCTTGAAATATTACAAAAAAAAACATTTTGGAATACCTCCCCAGAAGCAGGACGATGTAGCGGGCGAGTGAATGCGAGAATACTCTTGTAGCCACCCCAATGTAGATTATTAATGCATCCGTGGTTGGCTCATACTGGTCAACTACGCCTTCTGTATACGTTCGAATAAATACTTACTGACATGTATTTGCATTTTGCACAATATACACGTACATTTTAAAAAGCTATTAATTTTTCTATAATATCAGTCGTAATGCAAATAATACACTAATTGAATACAAGGATGAGACGATATTTAACAAAATGAACCAGAATATTATTATAGAAGTTGTAAGGCGACGATGGAAAATTAAAAAACTACAAACTACAAAAACGTTACATACGGCCACGCGGAAGATAAAAGGATATTATCCCCTAAAATCATTTGCAAAATCACCTACTCAATGTAGAATGTGAGAAACAACAATTGGAAATAAACAAAAACATTGACCACCAGCTCCGGACGGACAGAATGGTATTTTATTTTAGTGACATGCGCGATGGAAACAGCGTACAAAGGAGCTCCTGCATCCTAACAACACATGGATAATAAATAAAAAAAATAATAAATAAAAAAAATAAAAAAATATATTCTAAGATGTGTCAAGTCTGCCAATTCGCACTTGGCCAGCGTGGCAGACTATGGCTTTAACCCTCTCAATATGAGAGGAGACCCATATTCCAACAGTGGAATGACAAAAGGGTCGATTTTACCAGCCGTTTAACAGAATTTACCAATATGTGACAGAGATGTTCAAGGTCCCACGGTCGAAGTCACTTGTAAATAATTTATGCCGAAATTACGCATTGTAAATATAAGATTTATTTTAGTGTTATATACATTCGCTATAATATAAGGATGATTTTAGAATACACTATTATTTTCGGGTTCATAACAATCATGCCGTATAAGCGGAGTGGGAAACAAAACGAAGTTATATTGGTTACTTTACAACTCAGTGTGGTATATGACTTACACATAGGTAGATTTTTCAAAAAAGAAACACGGTTTACCTGTAACAAAAAGGACAAATTTTAGCATCAGTTACAAAGTGTCATACAAAGTTTCGTTATTATATTCATAAAATGCCAAAATTCGAAATAATGTCACTATATTGTGTCAAGGTAATTATTTAGGCAAACATCAATGGCATAGAGCAGTTAAAAAAAAAAAAATCTTTTGTAAAAAACGGACTATAGTAGAATGTTGGGCAACTGGATACGATCGCATTTCATAGGTCTCCTCTCCTCCCCTTCCCGTCCTGGACCTACCGAATCCAGCAGCACCGTCCGCTGTCTTCAGGTCGCACGATCACGTTCGCCTAAGCCGAATAAAAACCAATATGTGTCTATAAAGTCTTTATAAATAGTCAGATGACCCACTCATGGTAAAAATGCCTACAGTGATGATAAACATTGGCGGTCGGTGTCGACGACCTCACGCCGCGTAGAAAATTGATAACACGGTGCGAGGTAAACAACACTACTGTTAGCGCTCTACGCTCGATACATTATCGAAATTGTTATAACCAGGTATATTTATTTTACTATTAAATGTTTCGTGGATATTTATACACATGAATATATATGTGTCATGATGATGGACATCGTACAGGTCCGAATGTAGTCGGTCCCGAAACACGCACGTGAGTTAAGCCGTTATACATATATGTATATAAAGAAGATATATTTATAGTCGTTTACGAGTTTACAATGGTATGTACGTCTGCCAAAGTTCACTCGATCAGCGTGGCAGACTATGGCCTTATCGTATCCAGGGTAGGCAGAGGAGTGTAGTACACTCCCACGTTTCACCAGATACGTTTACTTCCTATAGAATAGGTGGTGAGCCTATTGTCATACACCGGCCGCAGATCCAGACTCCGAGTCACTACTAGAAATTCTAAATTTAAAATATTCCTATAGTACCCTACCCGGCTTGAACCCAGGACCTCCCGAACGACAGTCACGCTTGCAACGACTCGACCAACGAGGCAGTTAATTAAATCTAATAAGAATCGATTTCCATTAAGTATCGCCTGATACAACCAACTATTATACATATTAATCCATTATTTCCTATATTTTCTATAGCATACACAGCACATACTGACAGTCAATTTTTCTAATAAGAAATTATTGCACAGACGTAAAAACTAAATGCTACTTCAATCAAAACTACGGTGCGTTGATGAAAACTAGGTATGAATTGGAGCATGACTTATTACGTGAGACCGCGAACAAATGCTGTAATTAATTTCATGTGTAACGCGTAATATGCTTATCGGGAGAACCACTTACATATACCTACCTAAAATTTACGCATAAACCTTAATATAATCTATGATTCGAATTTAAAATACAATCCAATGATATTCTGTAAACATACAACTATGTATATAATCACCGCACTACATATTTTCACGTCAAATTGCTTATGGGATAAACAGAAAGCACCGAGTGCCAAATATGCCTATCTGTCATGGCCTCCCTCGGCATCTGCGTCCATCAACATTATATCTGCTTTCAGTATATCTCCTTTCTCATTCTTTCATCAGCCAATCTCTAAACATGTCCGAACCATCTGGACATGGTATTTTCATTTTTACTAGATTATTTCAATTACTTAACTTTGATGTACTTTGAACAACCGGTAACCAAGCAGGTACCTATGTATTTATAAACACTAAACAAGGCACGTAAAATAATTAATACAATAAAAACGACTGACATTAACTGGATAATGATATGTTTTAATTAAAATAATAAACCAATTTGTATGACAAAAATAAGACGTAATAATTGTTGTTTTGCGCAGACTGCTTCAGCTCCGATGTCGAGCTGTCAACTGGCACGCATGAAGAAGCATTTAAATTTAGAAACATTCCAAAAAACGAACGCCCTGCCAGAACCAACACTGATACAAAGAAGTCTAAGGTAACTTTGTTCTGAAGTTCATTTGAAAACGGAATTCGATTCTTGCTTTCAAACTCAATATTCAGTGAAGAATTATATTAAAAGAAAACCAAATAAACAGATAGTTCAAAATTATATGCTACTATCGAGCAAGACTTCAAAAACAAATCATTCTTCAGATTTTTTGGATTCCCCGTTTTAAAACAAAGCCATCAACCAAGCACTATTAAATTACAGCTTTCAGCAACAAAGCCTCAGACAGCATTATTCCGAAGCCAACCCTTTTGTTTTCTCGACCGATTCCCGAACACTCACTCATAAAATAAAAGAGGTCGCCGTACAACGCGGAATCTCCATAAGTTATGCGTCTTCCATTCGAAAATCCATTAGCAAATTACGCGCAGACTCTTCCGCTCGCAGCTTTGCATAATTACAATATGTCTACAATAAACCGGGCAAGATATTTCATCTGAAATACACTTTTCTAAGTTATGATAATGGGGTCGTCTTGCAATAGGACCGTTAATCTTGTTTTTTTTTCTGGGAAGATTTCGTAAGAAACACTACTTCTTCGATAAGCACTTAATATTGTGGGAAAGGGTTGGAGGGGTTTGGGAACACAAAAAATTATTTACCATTACAATGTGGATCAAAATGAATTATATCTCGGGAATCTAACTTATGAAACATACCATTTCAATTTATTTCAGTTTGGTAGTTTGTAACGACATATTCCACTCTGCAGTCAGTAGGCAATCGGAACTCCAGGGGAGATCCAAATTAATCTTTAAGTAACCAGTCGCCGTGTTACGTAAATCTTTAATTTTGAAGGTCATGACACAAACTCTCGAATTAACGATGACTTCTTATATCTGTTACGAGAAGAGGGTAGAAAGTTAAGAGAACCGGCGCTTAGTATAAAGTGCCCAATTCTGTCTGGACAAATAATCTTTGATGCTGCTGTATCTCAAATACACGTTTAAAAAAGAGTTCCATCATTATTATTAAGCCTAATATAAACATGCGACTAGTTCATGATGTCGGGAGTGAAGAGATGATGAAAGAAAAACCATTTCATTCCTAAATGGATAAAAAATGTTATCTTAACAGCTACCATTTAGTGTGTTGATGAACAAAAAACCGTTAATATTAGCGTTATGGGTGTTAGTTTTTATTAGCCGGAGTCTCGCGGTGAATAGATTGAGCGAGGATTACCCCCGAGACGTTGGAACAATCTTCTCAAATTGTTGTTGAAAATTCAATGACATTCGCCGGAGGCGTGCGCGGGCGATATCTTTTTACGAGTCACAAAAAATGGCACAAACTTTTTATCGGATCCAATTTTGGTTAGTAACTATGGCGGGGGGGTTTGTGATAAGCTTTTTATAACAGGGGTGGGTGGATGTGAGATGTGAGTGCATCAGATCGTATCAGTGTCGCGCTGAGCCGGACATGACGATTGGGCTGCCGTCTTGTTACCCAATTTACTTTTATTATATCTGTGACTAATCGTATTTAAACTAAACGCATATAACTAACTCGGCCTTTTTTATTATATTTATGCATATGTATAGACATGAAAACCGTTAAAGTAATTATATTGTATAATATTATACATTTATAAATGTGAAACCGAAATTGTGTATATACATATTTTATATTGTTTGGAACCCAGGTTTTAATTGCATGTAATAATGTATAATGGACTATACCCGTATTAAAAAGATACGTAACAACAACTGGACACTATAAAACCGATAATATACATGTAATATAATGAGCTTTCTATCACAATAGATTAGATTATTATACTCGGAGTAGGGATCTGTGCCCGGTGTATGGCAATAGGCTCACCACCTATTCCATGGGATGTAAACGTATCTGGTGAAACGTGGGGGTGTACTACATTCCTGCCTACCCCTTCGGGGATTATAGGTGAGATGTTACGTAGTTTACTATATCAAACGTGTGTAAGTAAGTGTACATACTTATATAATATGTGTCCGATAACACAAACCTATTTCTTATTAACTGTTATAAACAGCAAAATATGTCACTCGTTTATGTCTTAACTGTAGTATATCCAGACGCACTTATTTAAACATAACCGATTAGGGACGTTCTTTCCCATATTGAAATGGTCCGATGATGAACAGAATTGCAATAACCGAGGCATAATTAATTATAATACAATGTGCAATGATCTTGGAGTTACGTCCGAATCCCCCAGAATATATGACAAGTGGAGATCGAAAGTAATAGTCTCATGAGCGGCTGATTTATACGTTTGTTCAGCTCCCACTGAGCGTTCTCTTAGTATACCCATAATTTATTTGTATAAAATTAATTTGGTACGGACTATTTTATTGTTTTTCTACTGATGATTATTTCTACTGTTTATCTTATGAACCCCGGAGGTATAACTAAGCGAAAGAAGTATAGAAATAAATTTTATTAATTACATTTAACATTTTTTTTTGTAAGTAAATTAATTCAGCGCAACCAGTCATAAGCTTCTTACAGTAAGTAAAAATTCGTAATAGGCGTGTCTATTTTAAATCAAATCCTTTGCAAATTACTTTTGCGGCGAAAATGAGGATAAGTATCTCTATCTGATGTCCAAATATTGCCAGAAATATCAACTTGAAGCTCGAGCCGGCGATCTGCAAACGAAGGTCAGAATTACCCGCCGCTGAAGTATTTGCAGACGGCTTAATAAGAAGCGTGTAATTATTAGAAAATCTTCCGTGGCGAGGGTCAATATCCGCGAGACCCGGCATTATATACGGTACTTGTGCCACTGACAGCGATACGCGATGTACGATTATAAATACGTATAGGATTAGTATACGATTATACGTTAGTATACAATTTCTACAAATCGAAGTGCGCCCTGCCTACCCGCAAGTAGCCTAGTATGATGAGGTAATAACAAAAGTAAAATAGCATAAATATCTTATATGACTTGATACATTGATCATGAGACTATGGTTCGAGTGCAGACAAACTGGGCTTGTGACTGAGCAATCATTTTTCTAGAAGGTGCTAGCTCCAAATGAACCATGAGAGGAAGCAATGCATCTGTGGGTTTATGACACAAAACTCTCAGTATTTTGACTGACAGTTTCCTAACCCTATCATCATCATCATCACCAGCCTATATCAGTCCACTGCTGGACATAGGCCTCCCCCAATGTTTCCTAACCCTATAATACATAAAATCCATAATACATAAAGTCCACCTTTTTCATCCAGTTTTTCTAATTACCAAAATTTACAAAACAACTTTCCCGTTTCAGAGTCTGAACTAATTTGAACATAACCGTTCATTACCTCAAAATTCCTAATCATCCTTTCTAATCCTACTCTTTCGAAATAGGATGTCTATATTACTGCAGCCCCGTTCAAAATCGACCTTCAACGAACCTTCAACGAGCGAGCCCTTCGGACGCAGCGCCGTGAAATATCTCCCCAGAACCGTCACTTTATGTTCTGTTACATTTTTTTCGGGTTTTCCCGAAGCTTTTCGCGAGGTGTCAGCTAAATATCAATTTACTGTATAACAAAATTTGTGTGACGATGTAGGGAATTACGGTGGCTGCGAAAATAACGGAAATCCAGCACATAACATTCCAAATTTAAATTCAAATCCTGTTTCATTAGAAGTTAATACTGAATGGTTGCCTGATATAGATACATCTCTGAGGAGTACAAGACAAATATGTACGTAATACATTCTGAGTAGGTAATTCTGCAAGATATATGTAGAATCAGTTGTAGATACCACTCTTTTGTCTCATATATTAAGCTACTAAGTCCTACATAATTGTTAGCGGTGTGGCGGTTTCTCCAAAACCTTAGGATTGGATGCAGGTGCGTACCGACAGTCATTACGACTGGCTTGTTAACCTAACGTTCTCAAAAGAAAAACAACACAAGTAAAGCCTTAATGTATATTGAGGAAACAGTTTTCCCACAAACATTTTGTTGCTTAGGTCTTATCAAGGTGAATATTATTTTGTGTTATCTCGATTAACCTTTTGCAAAATGAACGATAACATCGCTTTGAGCGCTGGATGCTTTAATCGGAGTAGCAAAAGACTAAGAGCATTTTAGGGGCCATTGAGGTTGTCATGATATGATGGTAAATGATTAAAAATTAAGCTCCCCCGGTTAAAATTAAACAGCCATGGTTTCAATCAAAACGGAATCTTGAACTAAGAAATAAGTTAATCCACCTTTCAAAATATGGATAATTCCTAATGGTATTTTGGATAGGCATCAGAAAAATAACAAAATATGTTATGGTTAAAATACAAAACGTGGTGAAGTTCGAAAATTTTCGGGGAGGGTTGAATCATTTTTAATTTTCCAGACGGGTGGATGAATCAAACTTGACAACCCGATTTAAAATTTTGGAATGTGAGGTTTATTTTTTTAAACTTTTTAATAGGTTATATAAAAAATCATAAATTATGCCTAATCTGATATAAAACTTAAGTAATGCATTAAAGTACTTCTACTTTTCATTGATATTAATGGTCGCAAGTTGCTCTACCGTAAGGCTCAAGTCGTAGGCACGGTAAGCCTATACTGTCGAACAAACTTATATTTATTGTGGGGTGGAGTTGATAAACTATTAACGGGATGTATTGAGCTCAGACAAGTGTTCCAACTTGTAGCGACGGTGAGCCTCAGGAGACGTTAGATACACGTACAAATGAAAATTTTATGTGATGTTTATCAATTATCTTATGCTCGGGGAGCGAAAGAGACAAAACGATAAGCGAATGTACTGGAGTGACAAGGACAGTAAACGAACAATTAATGAAACGCGTTCCAATTTAAAACTTTGTTTATAACGGACATGGGCAATGTCACGTAACTCCATAAACTGTTCGACAATGAGTTTGCGAGTTACGGATCATTCGCGTAATTTTAAAGGATTTTAAGTCCGTAATTCGTTTTTGTTTTCGTTTCAAAGTTACCGTTCAAACAATAAGTAGATAAGTATATTTGTTCTGGCGACATTTATGAAAATAGACTTAATATTAAAAGCTTTTTCCACGGCCTAGGGTTGTCAACGCGGCTATCCGCGTTTGTATAAAAATAGTTATTTCGCTTTCAAATTTGGTAATTAATGAAAATCCGAATTCATAAGTTAATGATAACACTCTATATAGTATATAAATATATTAATAGTACCGCTTCGCTCATCCTTTGGTGGCCAATACCATGATACTCCAAGTACATACAGACAGAAGACGTCTGCCACGAAAATATTTTTCATTTGCCATAATTAAACCTTACATAATAAAAAAACGTAACATAACGCCTGTAATCCCCGAAATGGTAGGCAGAGGAGTGCAGTACACTCCTAGATTTCAACAATTACGTCCCACATGGAACAGGTGGTGAGCCTATTGATAATATTATTCATTTATGTAGCGAAAAATATCATAATACCACAGAATATAAAAATATGTTACTGTATTTAATATACACGAATTTTCACGTTGTTTCTTTTTTGTCTGATACCCACATCAGCTAGAGTATATACATCAATGTATCTACATATATCGGTTTGGCCCTTTCCCACCCCACGTCCAACAAATTGAATTGTAACGTCATTTTCGACGGACAGGATTTTCACCTTACTGCGTCACTGCATATAACTAAGTCTAAAATGATTTTTTTTCAAAAACGAGTGACACCGGACAGATGCAGAATGTGAGACTCAATAAGTTTAAGAGTAGATTTGTACTTGTAACGTACAATGTATTATAAGGTCAGTAAATAACTGAATATATTTCATAATATACTATAAAGACGTCTTATATCACGCTATTAAAAAAACTGAAAAATATACCCAGTACATCATAATAAATAAGAGAATATGGAGTAGGAAAGAAGGCTTACACGTTACTCTATATAACATATCATCACGCTAGTTTCCTTGTGTGCTAGGCAGAGAATACTGTGTGGCAAATATCTCTAAACTTACAGACCTTACATGCAGACGTTATACCAATATTATCAGAAATCGTAAGTTTAATAAAACTCATGTAACAAACAACTAATTTGACATTATATAAAGAGCTGGTAATAAATAATCCATAATAAAATATGGACCCTCATTTGCAAAACCCCTGAAATACAAAAAGCAACCCCTAAAATAACTCATACCTTGTAACTCTGTCAATAAGTCAAAGCTCTATAATTTTATTTTGATGGCGCGGCAACGTGTGATTTATACACCATTCGACGTCTACGGGGGTGGGAATAGGTATGATGGCCAGGCTTCAACCTCAATTTACAACGATTGATGGGTCTCTACATAAAAACGGATTTGGTTATGAAAGAGAAAATAATTATTACAGATCAGTGAAATCATGAATATTTGAAGCTATATACAAATTCATTTTTCAAATTTAAATATGGAATGACTATGCTGATTGATATAATGAATAAATACAATCATAAATAATTGAAGCTATAAACAAATTTATTTTTTAAATTTAAACATGGAATAACTATGCTGGCTGATATAATCAATCAACACAGTCATAATTAAGGTAATAAATAAAGTAATTTTCTAAATTTAAATATGGAACGATAACAATGTTGTATAATAATAGCTTTAGAGTGACTTGCCGGGAAAAAATTCACAGCTATAACTTTCAATAAAGCGTGAAGTTATGCTCAGAGCGGTTAAAAACTTCCAACAGACTGGTTGACCCCAACATGTCTTCACTTACTTATATTAGAGACTGGAGGTGACGACGGAAGCGATTTACAATTTAGCGATACAAACGTTCAGGAAATCCTCACCCTTACTCCCAAAGATATAAAGTGGATAATGGTATCCAAACAGCACGAGAAAAGGAACACTCCCCGTGTTTGCGTACACTTCGCGATACGTACTCGTAGATACGAGATATTGAGTCAACACGTGACACGCTCCCTGCGAGGGAAGACGTTAAATATATGTAGAACAAGAAATGGGGATAGATGTACTGTTAAAAGTACACGTGTTTGATTACACCTCGATACTGTATCCGACGCAAGTGTATAATAAGTAATTTTGTGAATTTTCCGTGTGTGTTTTTGCGTGTGTATGCGCGTGTGTATGTTTGCGTAAGTGCCTGCAGGTGTTCATTTGTGTGTGTATATTGAAAAGATACATCAAATATTATTGTTAGGAAACATTATTAACATAGTGAGAAATACATGTCTCTGTATGAGAGTAGTTCGATTTGTTGAAATTATAGTAACATAAAAAAATTAAATAATTTGTAAAAGATAACCAGAAGCAGAGATGGAATAGTGGTTAAGAATTCAGCCTCTCACTCCGGGGGAACTGAGTTCAAATCCGTGGCGCGCACCTCTTTACAAAAATGCGTTTTTTTAAAGATTAAATATCACTTGCCAACGGTGAACGGAAAATACCGTGAGGAAACCAGCGCACCGTAGAATTAATAAAGAAAAATCCTATGGTCTGTGAAGTCTGCCATCCTGTACTTAGCC
>DWFV01001814.1:0-10594 GCA_018246775.1 Parelbella machaon machaon | reverse complement strand
TGATGGAAAGCGAGATGCAGCCTAGGATGTAGCACGCTCGCCTAGAAAGTGCCTATTCACTCTTGTCTTGAATAATTGCAGACTGTAAGAATCGGGAAAGATGGACGCCGGCAGAGAGTTCCACTCTTTGGCAGTTTGTAGCAGAAACGACTAAAACAAAAAAAAAAACAAAACAAAAGGAAAACAGTAACGGATATAAATATTTTCCCAATGTAAATGACGTTGTCTTGTTTGAAACTAATTTCCTAACACCTCATAATATGATTGGCTAACGTACACACGTCAATCAGATCTCAATCAAGTGGTATTGTCCAATCAACTGTTGTGATAGTGGTCTCATGCTTAGCTTGCGTTCACATAACTTGGTATCGAGAGGTCTTTTAGGTTGTGATACACGTATAGTGGTTTCTGAATGAATGAATGAATAAGTGCATAATAATAAAGTGGCCGAATTAACTGATTTGGGACCTAATCTGTTGTCACGTTGAGTGGTGTGTCGGTGTCTGGCTTGGTAATAACCGAAGGTTTCTGCGAGGTAATCCGCTTTTAAGAGGGACATCAAGAGATTATGATTAAACCAATGTCTGACAACCCATGTCAACTTTTCAAGTTATACTTCTGTTATTGCGTTTGATTAACAAATTGGAGTGAATTTTTAGCGTTGGACGAAGTTACGTCCGCCCATGTAACATATAATTTATTTGGGCTACCCTCCAATACAGTATAAATACGTCTATGTATGCAATAATAATAACTAGAGGTATTTGTATCATTCTGAAAGTCAGGTGGAGTATATATGTACATACATTTATTATACTCGGACAGAAAAAAGTTGTGCCCGCATAAAACTTTTTTGTTCAAGGTGGGAATCCATTCCATAACCTTCGAATTAGTTAAGGACACTAAACTCTGGAACAATATGCCAGTCATATGTACATCAGCGTATATGCTCTACATAATAGTGTAGTATTAATACGGTTATCTCTAAGTAACACGTCGGTTAACACTGACCGCCGTGCACACCGCCGTGAGCGCTCAATCAATAGGCATTGTGCAATCAGTGGCTATAGAAGATTGTGTGTTCTAGGTTTCCTTGCGGTGTGATAACATTTAAATACGTATTTATACAACGTGAGTCTGCGACCAAGTTGTAAAGGAAACATTTAAATCCCGTTTATGATTATTAAATCACGTTTCGGTCACGTTCACATCCACATCTTATGATTTGATTGTTTTCATGAACTGCTCGTATTCGGCTTAGGTTTCTCATGGTTAAATTAGAACAATGCATCTTGATGGCTCGCTCGGCTCAATACATAGTAGTGCTTAGTGTATACTGCAAATGATTAAGGGTACAGCTGCCTATGGAATTTAGTACAAAAAAATTGTCTAATTTAAATAACTGTAAAGAATTTTTTTTATTTTTCTTTATTTTGGAAACAGCAAATGTTCATATATTATAGAAGAAAATTATAACTGTAAGTGTCATCGTGCACTAGGAGTCCAAAATAGACATTGAACATTATAATAATGAATATAACATTCACTACAGACCGCGCTCATTTGAAGCCAAACAAGGTAAATATTGTATTAGTCAGCTAATAATATCTTATACTTACATATGTTTTACAATAAACACATGTAAAGAAATTTAGATCCAGATACAATGTATACTCGTGCTCATTACATGTCACGGGTGGGTATCGACCCAACAACCTCTAGTCAAAGCCTTCACTAACTACGGCATAAAACTTATACAAGACGTTAACACACGCTGTTCACACATTTTGAATATACATTAAATTACTGTAAGTCGTGGTACGATTTTATTTAAGGACCAAGAAGTCTCCCGCGAATACTGTGTACCAGGAGTTCAGAATCGATAGGTACATATATGACATAAACCAATGTGTAGCAGTGCCGCGACGCAGCGGGAAGGCGAACGTAAAACATCCGGCGCGCTTTAATTGCTGCATATCGAACTGCTTGTATAATTAATGGGCGCAGATAGCCGGAGCTGCGCGCGGCAAATTTGAAATATGGACCTCGTTGATCTACGAATGTATTGGATACGGGATTGCACTTTTGATTTATTGCTGCGCTGCTACTGTGTGCGTCTGTGTACACAGACACGTGTACATTGTTGTTTGTGTTTCTTTTTTTCTGTTCTTCGCTGCACTGTTACGTGTCAGCATGCAAGTTGCTCCGAATAAGATGCCAGTAATATAAAACAATGATGTTATTGAATGTACAGTGCAGAAGATATGTTACATACTAAAAACACAAACAATTCATAATATTGCTAGTTATTATCGTGGTTCTTTTTCTCTTCACTTTCTTTTAGTTATTCGTCACTTCCTAACCTCATTCGCTTAGTGATACTTGACTTGAGGGCGTGGCTAGTGTCTAATACTATAGATATTCGAGAAAGTTACGAGTAAATTGGGACACTCCGGGGAATTTATAAGATATGAAAAGTGAACCTTGTTTGAGGGTTGTATTTTGGTACTTTATGAAGCACTTAAAAATTAATCTTACTAAAAAAATGTGTTCAATCCAAATGAAATATGTCTTGATATGATTATAAATCGCAAGCGACTGGTAAATTTAAACAGCACTTGGATAGGTGACGCATGATTGATTTTCTGGCAGGTTTGCATTATTAGGGCTCATTAAGTAATCAGTGCCAGTTGTTATCGTTCGATAAAAATTGGTGAACGTTGTCTAGTAGTAAGCATTCGAGTGGCGAACTGATAAGAAGCCTTTGTCAGTTCGATGGGACAGTTTGACAAAGTTCTGCACCTACGCCTAGCAGAGGGGCGTAAAATAGATTGCAGCCATAGCCACACATTGTTAGCAAGATTTTAAACGATTGCCGTAACATTACGTCTGTTATCTCCGAAGAAGTAGTCAGAACGGCGTAGTACACGCCGACGTTTCACCAGTTAGGTTTATGTATGTTCTACCATGGAGTAGGCGGTGAGCCCATTGTCATTGACGCATCCATTTTTTTGTTGGTTCGTGGTGACATAACTGCATGTGGGCACCCCAAGAGCTATTGTTGGTAGAGTTATCATTTTTGGCTCCGGTTCGTTAGCGCTAAAGGTTTTCGCTCATGTAAATAATGTCTAGCTTATTGTGTTGCAACAAGACGAAAATTACGTTTGTTGATGTTAGCTCGACTAAACCTATTAGGTATATTTGGTATTAAAAACAACAATATGAGAATACATGGCAGTTTAAGTTTATATGTTTTATGACTGTTTTTTAAAGAAAAAAAAATAAGAATTAATATAGTTTTCATTACGTCCGATGTGATTGTTGTTTATTAGGAAATGAAGGGCTCAGTGTTTCTTGGCCTTTTTTGAGTTTTCCAACTCGGCACTCACTATCTCTTATTCAGTAGAGCAAGGCATATTTATCAGAACCTTGGAGTTGGACCCTATATTCTAACCTTCTATACTATCACTGCTACTTAAAATCTAAACACAATGACCCAGGTATTGTTACACTGCGACACAAAAATACAGTGTTCCTGATAAAGTTGCATTTACCAATTAGCGGCTTTTATTTATTATTAAAGTCAAAACCGTCTTATCAGATTAGCAATTTATCTTAGTTCACTTCTGGACGTACGAGTAGGTATCGCTGAGGGGCTTATGCCCATAATATTTACGCCAGGCATGTTTCTTGGCGCTCGCAGAACACAGCTTCTTGGACCGTTTACGCTACGCCCATCAGCGGTACATCATTCTGTTGCACTATATCGAGATCAGTCGGTCACCAGAACCTCGTCTGTTGGATAGCAGGGTGCAACGCGGCCAATTGAAGTGAGGCATGGCTCCTAAGATGAAGCTTGAATCCTCTCACAGCCCCGAAAATTCAATCGAGTCGATAATATTCTATTTTTAGACACGTCGTCTAAACCAGCTTTACGTATTCCCTTAGGTAACGACCGTGGCTCAATGTTTTGCATACATTAATTAGGGTGAGATTCTAATGTTGATATAACAATGCCTATAATTATACATTTTCGGTTGGATTGGGACTAACTGCGAAGTGAACACACGGTATAATTATACATTCGGGCGGAGGTCGCTGCGGTACGGTCGCATTACGTTTCATATGTTATTTGATGTCACGTTTTATAATTATAAAAGTTTTATGTTTAACATACTATTTTGTTCCTATTTTTAATTATGCGATACAAATATATTAAAGTACATGTAATGACACATTCATTATTTACTTTCGTATTGTCTATGTCATACAGTAGTATGTGGTCAAACAGAACACAGAGTATAGATAAATAGAGTTGTATTGCTTAGCATAAGAATCTCAATAATCAAATTAGTGTAGTTTACAATCCAATTTCGATTACTACTGGACCATTAGCTATAATAAGCTACAAATAAAATGACAATGATATATGTAACTCCCACCTTTAGTGTTCTGTGGAAACATTTAACCATCAGTGCCAGTGGTTCTTACGAAAATATATAGCTACTTCTAATCATATCCATCTCACATCCATATTAGAGAACCACAGCCGATATTAATCCATTCCATTACAGTATATCCACGGAAATGGATAATTTATGATATGTTTGACAAACTCTGATATTAGCGGTTGTTGGTTTCAGCTAAGTAATTAGTTTGTGCACGTAATTGAACGAATTTATTGAGTGATGCCCTGGGTATCATCGTTCGAAGCTCACGTGGACTTGTTTAGTTGGTGTCTGACTGTAGAACGAGCGAACGAGTTAATGGATGCCGGTTTGCGTAGTAGCGCAAGTGACTCGAAACCGGAATTAGGCATTAAGCTAGTATATTGAATCCTGGATTAAAGTATACAAGGCGTTAGAATTGAAATGTCCGAAGCCAAGAGTCTGATAAGGTCAATGATTTAAGAATTATAATATAATAGACACTTTAAATTTTAATTGAATGATACTGTGAGACACGTGAATAGTTACTAATACTGCATTTTAAAATGAAAACAGCGGTTATTACAGCATAAGCCAGTGAAATTGTTGCTGAAGCAAATTGCGATCATTGGTTTGCAGTATTGCGTAGGTCGAGCAAGTAATGCTACTGGCAATAAAGTTCAAAAGAAAAAATAATTTCTTGTATAGAGAACTAGAATTTAAAAGAAAAACAAATTAAATGCAACATTGCAATAATAATCTAGATAAATAAAAGAAAAAGAAACTATTTTAATTAATGGAATGATAGAAATAGGATTAACATTAAAATAATTATTTAATTAGTGGACTTAATTTGCTTCACCCAATTATTAACATTTACAATTATAGATAATTGTGAACATTGTTATTACCGCTTCATTTTATTTAATCTTGATTAATTTTTAAATGTTTTTAATTTCGTGTTTCTCTAGGTAATGTAATAGTTGCAATCCTTTTTGGTTTTCGGTTTGATAGTTTAGTATTTCTTCTTTCGTGGTTGAACACATTGTTAATCTATTAACTGGAAAAGCTATATATTAACACGATGCCACAAATAGCTAGATGGTATGTGAAATACATAATTACGTTTTCTCCTTAATTTCGGCCACATTTTCATGAATATTAAATTTTCATGTCACATGTGATGAAATGGTGTGGCATATTTGTGTTAGAATATCTATTTGATGCTCATATTGATTTGTTACTAATTACAATAATTTAGGAACCGTATAAATTTTAACTGACGGCATTGTATCCGACACTACCCCTGAATTTTGAGTTTTCATGAAACATTTTAGTGGCATCGCGAGCCATAAAACGTAGCATGACACGTGTTCAATAAATTAATTATTAATTTGCTTAGTCCGATACATTTAAAATAACTATTACGTTCAAAATGCAGGTTTTGGCCGCGATGAAGCTAAAATAATGTTTAAATATTAATAGACATTGGTTAAACAATGTATCAGCTCAATAATAAAATTAAGGTTTAGATTATAGATTTCGTGTGTTAGAATTAAAATGACGTAGTTGCAGTCGCACTGGAATTATCCCAGTGGGAATTGTAGGTACGATGAGTACGAATCATTCTAAATACGAATTTTATGTTATTGAGTAATAATATCTTACGAGACTAAACCGTAAATTTATTTTGGTGAAAAATTATCTACTAGTAGATAACGTGACGAGCGTCTTCTATATTCGTCATCCTCTTCATACACGCACGATTTATACGAGTATATTTGGCATTCGGCGCTCTCTTACTATCCCGTAAAGGACCTGGCGTAATATTATAGTATACTTTTAATTTCCTTAGCGGACACTATGTGGTGCCACACGTGCTCTATGTACCGATCTCATCTCAATTTCATATGCGGAAGACGCCGTCCAAGGCGTAATAGATACAAAATAATATTCTTTATACGTAATATTCATTGCAAAATAAATTTTAAAATGGAACCTGAGACCTGCATTTTCAATGTATTCACATTAATATTCATATACAGCACTAACTTCAAGAGTACTTTAGCTATAAAATGCCACTTGTGACCCATTATAAAGAAAGTCTTATAATACAAAAACTATCACAAATTAATCTTTCAGTTTTGCAATATTTTTTACATAAGAGTCTTGCAACTCATTATATCACAAAGAAGGCTTTATTCTAACATGAATCGCAGATATGGAAATATAGAAGAATTTAGACTTCCTCAAACTTACCATCCTCACCAGGTTCAGCTATGATAGTAGATTACTGGACACCAGATATGTATGGTGTCGTTTTAAATGTTACATGTGTTAAAAAATCCTTTTGAGAAAACTAATTCTTGATGATTACTAAATAAAAGCTAATACCACCATCTACTCGTTTTCGCCCTAAATGAGAAATATTTCCCTATATTTGCTCATCAGTTCATGAGAGATTTATTAGAGTCACGTGGACATCAGAGCATGTCGCACCCAAAAAAATATACACAAACTATATAAAAAGGGTGAAGAAATCCTATAAAAGATATCGTATTGATAAAATTGGTTTCCTATCACCACTGCGAGCCGCGAAAATGAGGAAAAGACGAAAACTTCATAAAGCATTGACGACCTGCGAGCGACATATTGTCGCAGCCGAATACAGAAAATACTCACAAACTGAAGTCATATTCTCGCAAATGAGTGCGTCGAACAACTTGACTCTATTACGGCGAACAGAATTCTTGGGAAGGCAAAAACTCAGACAACAGCAATGACATTTATCTAATTACGGAATCGCGATAAGGGCGCAGGGGGAGGATCTCGGAGGGGGGATGCTTGGATGCTGGCCCGCAGTTGGTCCCGAAACGTCGGAGAGAACGCATGTCCGTGTGTGTCTGTGTGTCGCGTCGATACATTCCCGTATTTTAAGAACTTCTTTATTTAATTATTTTCAATTAAAGGAAGTAATGATTACGTGAACAAATGTGTTGCAATATATAAGAAAATATTGTGTTATGTATGGAGTACATGGATTAAGGATGTGACATCGAAAGTGGGATAGTTTTTCCGGTGAAATGAATGTTTAGTTGTTTCAACATGACTGTGTTCCTAGTTTTTGGACTTTTTGTGGGTGAGTTCAGTGTGTTAATTATTTTCGCGACCTATTTAAGCCTAATTTATAATAGTTAGCCTTTTAAATATCTATCGAATAACGAATGTTACAAAATAATTTTAGCTTACAGTTGTATCATATTATATTGCGCATTTCTGAAACGAATAATGTGACAACTTTAAAAATAACGCAAAATATGCCTCAGCTTACATTTTTAATTAAAATAAGGACGTATATTACTAAAATTAATTAGTTAATTTACTAAAAGATAAAATCAGAAAGATAAAATAAGATCAATCAAAACTTAAACTAATGCTTATGCGACGATCAAGCTAATTTAAATTTATTTTAAGCATCATTTGTTATTCCTTATTTTGACTATAACTCTATTGGAATGAGAAGTTGAGTGGGAATGGGAATTTGAGATCGTTGCACGCTAATTTATTAGTATATGAAAGTACATTCAGAGTTATTTGTATTCGTTGGGTCGTACCTACAGTTATCAGGTTGAGCAATAGTTAAGACTGATTATAAAAATTGACAGTTTAACACTATCATTTATATATGTATGTATATCAGTTCGCTATCTTCTATCATCATAATTATCATCATAATTATCATCGTCTTCATCACCATCATCATCATTATGATTATCATCATCATCATCATTATCATCATTATTATTATCATCATCATCGTCATTATCATCATCATCATCGTCATCATCATTATCATGATCATAATTATCATCCATGATTCACCATTACCATTACCTAATTAAATGTCTTCTCTTACAGGGATAATGCTATTGTCTGAGACGCTGGTCAAGAACAGATTGCTAAGCTTGTGTATAGTTGGAGGGGAGATTTCTTCACGAAGTATAATATTGTATCTTTCATACTTGCACACCTATGTAAAATCATATATGGGTTCTTGGATTTGAAATCTAAACTTAGGTAAACATGAGGCAATAACATGTTTATTTCATCATCACTATTATCAGCCTGTTAAAGTCCATAGCTGGGCACAGGCCTCCGCTGAGAGGTAGATAGAGGCCCATAATCCCCATGCAAGACATGCGGGTTGGGGATAGCAGGGCCTGCGCACTGCCTACGTTGATGCTCGTAGGCAGCCAGGGCACTTAGCCGTGCCTAGGCAGACTGCGCCATACCGCGATCTGTCTTTCAACATGACTAACGGATTACATTGTTGTCTTGTTCATAGTACCGTCGGAATCGGGAATTACAACTTTGAAAAACACAATAATAGCTGGTCGGAAACGGGAATCGAACCTAATACCCCTTGGTCAAAGTGTGCTTGTAACCACTCGACCAACGAGCATTTTCTTTCGGTACGTGAATTTTTAAAGCCAAGTTTGCCAAGCTGAAATATGTTTAAGTTACTGATAATATTAACAATAATAATGCCGTGGTGGCTTCTTTATCATATATATCTACTTCCCAGACCTTAACCAGGAGAATTGAGTTGATAGAGTAATCGGTAGAGAGTACGTCGTCAACATAAGAAGCAATTGTATGCTATTCGTACATGATAGGCTGTAACAAGGCGAATTGAATGAACGGTGGCATCTCACATCGCTAATGTAGGAACCAATTGGCGAATGGCATTCCATCCTACATAGTTCATAATACAGTACCTAAATGTAGGTGGGATTAGTAAACATAACGTTGCAGCTAAAATTTACATGTACTCAGGTCAATTAAAAGTTCAGATCAGCTCAGTTAAAATATATGTGTACATATATGGAGTTTTTAAGCTAATTACATAGTTAACATGCATGAGCTATCTCAAGTTTTAATCATAATAATGTTGAAAATATTATTGACAAACACATCACGATTCGCCTATTTTTATCAAACAGTTTGATGCTGTCTGCTGAGGGCTTCAGATGTCTCAGAGTCGATTAATGTGGAAGACAAAGTTTCAGCTTTATAAGGATGTTTGGTATTTGGCGCCCTCGGCCTACCCCGTAAGGGACATGGCACGTCGATATTATAGCAATATTAATTAACCTTAGTCAATATATCTCTTCTCATGTATTAAGTGCTAATCTTTCAGGCAATGTTTTGGTAAAGGTTTCAGTAACTTAATAACAACAGGAAGGCTTTTAGCTCGACACGCGAGACGAGAACGGTCTCAGCAATGTTTCGTAACGCAGTTAGCTCAGAACAGCCACGGCACAGAAGATAATTATTTATATTCAAAGTAATACTCACGTATATTTTGATGTAAGATCTAATTTAATTGTGACGATTATAAACCCGTTTGTGATTAGACTTTCAACATTCGTAGCACGCTATAGGCACTTTATAACTAAATGACTTCGCGTCTATGCCAAAGGCGCTGGAAATGTCGACTGTTCTAAATCGTCTCCTATCAAGATTTGCATACTATTGACATCGGCGGCGCTGTGACTCGAAAGGATTTCCAAAGGACGGGATTTTAAAGAGTTCTTTCGTATTAGCGCTCATGTCTAGGCTCTAATAGCGCCTGATGATATTCGGTTTAGCAGCATGGTTTCGAATTTGATAAACAATTTTAGGGAATTAGTGAATTAATAATACCATCTGATTCCAAATTAAGTGGAGCCTGTGCTAGGTACCAGGCGCACATTTCCTCTAATGGGTAGGCAGAGTGTAATACTCTCCCACGTTTCACCAGATATGTTACATGTCTCAGGGATAGGCGGCGATTCCGCTACCGCGGGGAATTTCAAGTTAAAAAAACACAATACTTTGCCTCACCCAGGAATCAAACTTGCGACCTCTTGATCAGCAATCGCTTTTCCAATGCGGCCGTTAATAATCGATGAAATATACAACCGAATAATTTATAAAGTCGCTGTTAAATTGTTACGATTTAATTAAATGAAATGATTGTATTACGGTGGCTCCATTTTGTTATCTCCGACGCAATTTCTCGTGAAGAGGGTTTGATTTCCTTGAAAGTGAAACTGGTACATATAGATACTGATACCGCGAGGCTCAACTGATTAAGTTCCGGTAACGGAAGGTAGGAGAAATAC
>DWFV01001813.1:0-10595 GCA_018246775.1 Parelbella machaon machaon | reverse complement strand
CTATGGCCTTAACCCTCTCAATATGAGAGGAGACCCATATTCCAACAGTGGAATGACAAATGGGTCGATTATACATATATTATAGTGAACACAAAAGTGTTTTAACTTTAAAAACTAACTCTATTAGTCTTTTTCTCACCTGAGCTTCTTCGGCTTTCCTCATTAATTTTGACACAAACAAATAGAACGTTACATTCAAAGCTTCATTATCATTTGCACTACGAAAGCATTGTATTCCCCTTTGTCTTTACAGCTTTGTCCCATCAACTCGAATCACAATGGATAGAGAAAAATTGGCCTTCCCAGCAAGTTATTAATTTATACATAATGGATATCGTACCTGAATCGTTTCGTTCACTGCTTTTAGAAATTTTAATCATCAAGATTTACTACAATCAGTGCAACAGTATTTTTTCTTTTAGTTCCATCTATACAATTAGTGATCCCGGAACGTGTAATCATATTGTAAGAATTACCACCGAGTTGGTCGTCTGCCTGTCCTTTAATATCAAAATTAAAAATATACATTTGGTAACGGAACCTATTATACCAAATCTCTTAACATCAGACTAGTTGAACGATGAAATAAGAGACAAGTTTTAAGTTTTCTATTTGTGTGTTAACAACTTTCTTCTAAACATGCAATTAGTAAGCTATGCATTAACGTCAAAATCAACGATGACCAGAGATTTTCACACACAAACGATTCTATTCGCTTTGAAGCTGCATTGTTCCAATTGTGGCACAATGGATAAAGAAAAATTGGCTCTCCCCAGCGGGTTATTAATTTATTTCATAATAGATATCGTGCACCCGACTCGTTCGTTTCGCTGCCTTTGAGTTGTTGTCATTGTGGAGTATTTTCCCGATAGCAGAGCTGATTGTACTAGTGTTTTGATTCGTTTTTGCTCAGCGAAACTCTTCTGAACATAGAAGTCATTAGAGGTAAAAGGCTTTATGCAGTTTTTAATTGTTATGCGAATATTAAGAGATAAAATTTTTGAAGGTTATGAAAAGATTATAATGGGGAGTTTACTGATAAATTATAGACTAATAAATGTGAAAACCCATTAGGAAATAAATACTTGCAATAAATAAACAAATCCATATGACAATATGGCCAATTATTTTTTCCTGAGCTACACAGTAAAATTTGTTAAAGTAAAAACTGTATGGAATGAACAATACCGAGAATATACAAAAACAGAGAGAAACGAGTCTAAACAAACAGATAACGCACACAAACGGAAAAGAAAAGCAAACAACCAAAAATCTGTGAGCAATAAAAGGAGAGTCGGGAACCAGTGTTTATTAAATTTGTTATCAAAAACGAGGACGGTGTTAGAAACACGATTTTAACATGAAATGAGAATAGTAACCGCTGTCACGCGACATTCAACCCCTCGAAACATAATTTCTCAACATCAATACACGGAAGGGGCGTGAAGTACTCAAATAATACCTGTTAGTGAGGGAAATTAGGATGAATATTTGTACAAGTTGGTAAGTAGTTTTAGATCGATTCCGTTATTGACTTCCGCGAGAAGGATTGATGGATTTATAAACGACCTATGTTTGATACTTATCGTGTTATAAATATTGTATGTAGCGATTGGTTCGTTTTTTACCAATTTACCGTTTAAAGTAAATAGAACATTATTTATTATTATTATATTATACGGTAAATAGAACATTATTACCATCTACAATATTCCAAAATTAAGGAACTAACTTAATGAGCAACTATATATTCCACAGCAAATGGATTTTTAAACAAAATGCAAATATGTAAAGTGTCGCCAGAAAAATAGGGAATGTTAATTAAAATAACAATATTAATGCTCCGTTTCTACGATGTATAATCACATCATTGTGTGCTTAAAGTAATAAAGCCTGATAAATTAGCGGGGGTTATGCAAGGTGCTGTTCTAGGGTCCCTTTCTTTCTAATTCATACCTAAATTAAATTGAGGAAATTCCGTGTTCACGTGAGGCATTAAACTCACTCATGAATAATAAATGGGTGCGCTTAATTTGTGTTAAATTATACTTTTAAAAAGATCTTTTCGAGTTTACTCAAAGGAACGACATAGCGTCTGTAATGTTTGTATTTGCATAAAATTGAATGAAAGAATATTCTTCTGCTCATTTGTGTTGTATGCTTAAAATTAAATTATCTTCTTTTGTCTTTTATATTATTAGTTGTATTTTTATTCACAACCATATTTTTGAAACATTTTATTGTATGAGTTTATCTTCATCTTATCTTTTCATTTGTTTTCATAATATAAATATCATACCTAAATAATAATGAATATGTAAAAATAATTTTTATTTATTCGTTTCAAAATATTTTTTGTCAAAAAGACATCATTGTCTTTCCTAAGTTCCTAGGCAGCGTACGATACACAGATCATCATGTATTCTTAGTATTGCGCCTATAATTTAACGCTTATACATAATATAGCTAACACATTAACTTGCATCAAAGGAACATCGTATAAAAATTTTCCGACATTTAATTATTTTAATATAAGTTGAACATTATTAAATTTTGTAGTCTCTAAATTATTGTTTAATTTAGGTAAGAGTAAAAATAATGAACGCCCTACATTTCTTGCTTCAGCTAACAAAAGATTTTTCCAACCTTGCTCTGTTCATTAACTTTGATGGGGTCAATGGTTTAAATTATCTCCGACACCCTCGTGAACTTAATTAAATAAGATCATATAACCTCCATTTCCACACTTTTCCTTGTAGGAATTACTCTTTAAAGTTTCGGCCAAAAAATTTAAAAATAATAATTTCGGTGTTAGGTGAATATGAAAATGATTTATTGGCTTTCATAAAATCAATAATACAATCTTGTACTTCTGTTAAAATTTATAAGTTACATCATCACAATAATACAAACCTGTGACTTCTTTATTCAAATTTCATAATGTATCAAGTAGACTTGTTTCAAATAGACAAGATTTAGCATATTCTCTTTTCACTCTATATTCTTCATTTTATTGATAATTCTGGAGTATTGGGGAATTAATGATATCAAGGTATATGTCATAGATCTTACGGTTATCAACAGATGCGAATAATGCGAAAATGAATGCGGTAATTAAATATTGCTGAATAAAATGGTATGCGTGTGTAATGATAATGGCCAACACATTATAAACATTTTCTATCATCATCATCAGTCTACCCCCGTCCACTGCTGGACACAGGCCTCTCCAATGGCACGCCACTGAGCTCGGTCTTCAGCTCTTCGCATCCAACCACTATCAGCCACTTTGCGTATATCGTCACTCCACCTAGCTGGAGGGCGTTCTACGCCACGTTTGCCAGGCCGCCGTCTCCACTCCAGAACACGTCTGCTCCAGTGGCTATCACTTCTGCTCTGCTCCAGCGGCTACCGGTTCTGCGTATTTTTTATCATAACTCGTTGATATTATTTTAAAAAACCTTGATATCTACGTTATGTATGTGTATATAAGCAAGTATTTTAATTGTTGTTGATTGTAATGGACCAAAAAACCTGTACAACGTATGAATTAAAAGTAAATTAACTCTTACTACGTTTATTAAAACTTTAAAACCCATACTTTCAGTTTTTTTATGGTTATTAATTACAATGAACCGAAAAAAATGTTGAATATATGGATTAAAAATGAATTAAGTCTTGCCATGTTTTGATTGACCGATGGAAATAAAACCCGTACATCGCGTGTCGGTTATCAATCTGACCGCCAGAGGCTCGTGTCCGATAGCAATTATAATAAAAAAATTGTCTATACAAACAGATAATGTATTGTTAGGGCTAGATGCCTTTTTTCTGAAAGTACCAACGTTGCTCATTTTAAGGTTACGAAATAATTTCGAATCGATTTTCACTTTCAATGTCGATGTTCCCAGTGTTTCGTGCTATTCGGTAATTTATGAACCATCACGAGCCATTTCATTTCGTACATTTCCACCCTGATTTTCAAGACCTACGCACATTAAGTTTCGAATGTTTGTTTCATAGTGATCATTTGTGACTGTTCTAGTTTCCACAGTTGCGTGGAAAGCACTGAACTGTAACTCAGTTTTGCAGAAGACAGTACAATTTCTATGTGGCCAAAGTTTGCGCTGTTGATAAGCATTCCATTCATATAAATGGCAAGTTCCTACGAACTTGCTGGGTACAAACTGAACATTTCACTAGTCTTATAAATTGACAAAGAATTACTTTCATGTTCTTGCATTGTTATCTGAACACGGCATTATCTCGGCTCTCTTGTATAAGTCATTAAAAGTTTAAACGTTAAAACTGAAGTAACATTCAAAGTTATCCCTTTAAAATTTCTTTCTTAGTTTACTGTTGTCTGAGTTTGTCTTTAGCCAGACCCAGGATCGTGTTACACCGCTTACGAATAACCAAATGCGAGACCAGTATTGATTTCGATATTGAAATTCGAGCTCAATTTTTCTATCTTTAATGGTTATATTTTCCATCCAATATTGAGAAATACTCGTATTTTCGATTTTCTCTGTTATAGTAGCAAACATATTTCGTTGAATGTAGTTTAATAGTAGATAGTGTCAGTTATATATAACAGTCAAAATTTAAAATTAAGTCAAAACGGTTTGTCTCGATGAATTTACTTTTGAATAAATGTTAACCTTATATATTACATTATTACGGTAATACTGAGCCCTTTTATTGAGTCACCGTCTCCTTTGACAACAATATGACTTAAGATCATAGTCTATAAACCTGGAGAATATCTGATTGGTGCACTTAACACACCTCATAGAACATCATGGAGAACTTTAAGTTCGGGAGTTTTATGGACAATATCTTTCTACAATATTATATCAAGTCATGCTTAACCTTAAGTATGCACATCACTTTCTCTAGTCCGATTTTTACTTGCAATCATTTGTTACTATTTAATAAGTGTATAAAATAGTTAACAGGCAAAAAAGCTTTGGCCGATTATTCTAGCTTAAGAACATATCCAATAGTAAAAATAGTTTAAAAAGTAATTCTCTAAACTCTTGCTTAGTATACAAGCGATTTTATAACGTTTGTAGTATACACATTTATAGTGCGGCAAGTGGCCAAATATTCTTCAGTAAATTTCAATCCGAGGAGTAGGATCTTAAAATAGTTATACATTAACTTGCTACTAAGACACTAATAAAACTTTTAGTTTGGATGAAATTTTAATTAGAGAATGCTAACAAACCTATTTTAAATTGTTTATTTTATCATAGAAGCATAACGTTTTATACAAGAAGAAATAACGTGAAAGCAGTATTCGTAAAGGGTCCGCTATGTCGTCCATCGTCAACCGATTTCGAATAAACCTGTAAATAAATTAGTATTGACAGACAGGCAGGACAGGAATAACTGTTATTAGGAGTATTTTTTTACAGTTATTATTTAAGATTTATTATTTAACAATTATTTTTTAATAGTTATCGTTTAAGAGTTATTATTTAAGTTAGTACTATATAAGAGTTGTTATTATAGTATTAGAACTTTAAGAAGTTTAATATACATATTTAGTGTTCGGCTAACTTCCACCAAATACTCTTAGCTAGCTGGTCTGGTACGCATTTAAAACAAACTTTCCATAAAAGCATTACTTGGTTTTGGGTTGCGAGTGGATTTACGTGGGTCGCATTAGAAACCCGACTTCCGGTTTATTGTACGCTCATTTACCATCTCGTATTGTTATTGAAAAATATCACTTATACTTACGAACTAAAATATATTTTCGTTTAATTAATTCCGCTAGCATCCTTCGTAAAACGAGCGAAACTTTATAATTACATCATTGGAATACAGCACAATGCAAATGTGTTTATTTAATTAGGACCCAAACAATTTATGTGGCCCCGTTAGAACTTCTTAAAGCGTGCGACATTTTGTGGCTTATGAAAGTAAAATGAGGGAATCCGAAGCGTGGGGTGAGCTAAGCAGTGGGTGACGAAACGTTTAATTTATTTTACTTCCAGTATTATTATTGTATGTCCGTTCGTGAATTATTTGTAATAATAATTAAGACACTATTTATCAATAAAGGAACGTTTATTATGAACTAACTGGCAGTTTAATGTAATGGCTTTCTAAAGTCTAGCGTCACAGTTATAAGCTCGGGGTGAGCTTAAGCGAATGTTAAGATGTTCTTTGTTTTTATTTGCAACATAATATTATATACTTTTGTAATCACGTAAGCGAGATATTGTTATCATAAAATGAAACATTATGTGAAACCGTTAGACTTTCATGATGTGTTTTATGAAAGAAACGTCGCAGAATAAGAAGTTCGGGGTGACGGTAACTAATAATGAGGGCGTTTAATTTATTGCATTCGTAATATTAATAACAGCAGTAACCAATGCCATTCATAGTTTTATGTGGTCGAATTTAGTTAGTGCAAAACCTTCAGCAGGTTTTACCAAGGATATAGTATAGAAGAAACGGCGTCTAGTGACGACTAGGTCTTAGTAAAAGGAGCGTAGGTCGCCCTTCCACCAGGTGGTCTGACTACTGGATGAAGACAACGAGATGGTACTAGATTCGGAAAGCCCAAAATCGGAAGGAGTGGCGTAATTAGGTGATACCTATGTCTAGCAGTTGACAACCAAAGTCTAGCATGACTGTCTCGTTGGTCGAGTGGTTGCAAGCGCGACTGCCGAATGGGAGGTCCTGGGCTCAAATACCTGGCCGGGTACTATTAGACTTTTCTAATTTAGAATTTCTAGTAGTGACTCGGAGTCTGGATTTGTGCCCGATGTATGAAAATAGGCCTCTCCACCTATTCCATGGGATGTAAACGTCACTGGTGAAACGCGGGAGTGTACCACACTCCTCTTCCTACCGATTCGGGGATTATAGGTGTGACGTTACGTTTTATTATGACAATAACTGAAGAGTAGTAGTAGTTGTAGTATTGTGGTTCTTGCTGTCGTGCACTGTACCTCACCTGCCAATTTGTGCAGACACCACCGACAATGACTGATGATTTACAAACATTTGGCATCAAATTGTACCGAATCGTCCTAGATAACTAGTTTTCCTTGATTGGTCAGAACAAAGTAATTTCAACGGGATTCCCGTAACGCATAAAAATGTGTAACCCGGGCATATCAGTTCATAACCTAGTAATTTATGAAAATAATAAAAAATATATTTAAAAACAGTGGCGTGCCATTGGTGAGGCCTATGTCCAGCAGTGGACGGAAGTAGGCTGGTGATGATGATGATGATATTTAAAAAAACCTTTTTCGTTTTTACGCTTAATTTCATGCTCGTTAAATATCGTTAACAATCGTCATATTGTCATATTGTTTTCATTGTATCGCTTGCCCAATTGTTAAATTGCTAAATGGAAGATTCAGTAAGCGTGTAAGTACTAAACAGAGGGTGAGAAAATGTTCATTTCGACTCAGTCACTCCGGTAAGTCGTGCTTATTTCATATTACGAAATAAAAATGCTAATGTTACAATCGACGGTGTATATTCAACTAATATTTAAAAAATTGCTTATGAAAATTAGTAATAAAAGAAAACGTAACATCACACCTGTAATCCCCGAAGGAGTGGGCAGAGGAATGTAGTACACTCCTACGTTTCACCAGTTACGTTTAAGTTCCATGGAATGGATGATGAGCCTATTGTGCCCGGTGCCATACACCAGGCATAGATCCAGACTCCGAGTCACTACGAGAGATCCTAAATTAGAAAAATCCAATAGTACCCGACCCGGGATCTGATCCCAGGACTACCCGAATTACATTTTAATTTTGCTTTATAAAAGTAAAAGTGAATGTGAAAATGAAATATAAACTCGACCGTTCCTTTCTTCACCCTAAAAGTATATCCTTTAGAGATACAAGAAACTGCCACGCGATAAAGCATCCAACCGATCCAAAAGAGTATCCAACTCGCAGAGTGCGGAAAAACAGCGACCCAATGCGGAAACTGTCATCGCATATTCATCATGTTATTATTATTACTGCCCGCCGCCACACGACTCAAATATTCAGCGGGGATATATTGGATGACGTGCCTTATTAGATTTGGTCGGTTTGTGAATGTTTATATGAGCTAATGAAATCAATTTCGTTAGTGGAGTCATTTGAAAGTAATACTCGGGTTATATTCACTATTAAATTCAGAGTGATTGAATAAAAAATGATAAAGAAAACGATTTAATTTACAATATATACTGATAACACATCTAGTACATTCAAGCGTACAGTTGTTAGAATAAATTAATATTTCAATGTGGTATTTGTTTTAATGTTACAGAAATATGTCATATTGAAACTAAGGATGAAGATATACCTACCAAGTACGAATTTACTTAATTTAGTGGAAAATATTTAAATTGCAACCCGCACACTACCTAATGTGTGAAAGGGGAACTGCCCCGCCCCTGTTTCCAATGCGGTCAACACCGTCCAGCAGGGACAGACATCGCATATTCAACAGAATATTATTACTGGCCGACGTTACCCGGCTCAAATATTCAGTGCGAGTGTTAACTCAACTTATTAGATTTTGTTTGTCGAAAATTTTGAGTCTATTTTCTGGCGTATGCTGACAAACGCGCTAGCGGGTTACCTGACGCTCCGTTGAAGACTGACACGTAAATCGACCAAGTCTATTCAATATATTATTTTAATCTAAAACGAATTAACGAAGCATTTACACTATTAACAATTGTGATTAGTACGCGCCACAATATACTCCTATATGAATTGGTATCTATAAAGGTATATGCGTGTACATACATATATACATAATATGCTTATAAACTCAACGTAACAATCACAAATAGATCTAATTAAATCATCGTATAGCCCACATAAAGTTACTGAAAGTAAAAATCGACCGTTTTTTGCACAATATCCCCATAACTTCATCATCATCGTCATCATCAGCCTATCTCAGTCCATTGCTGGACATAGGCTTCCCCCAACGAGGGCCATCGCGGCCTGTCCTCGGCCTGCCGCATCCAGCGTCTGCCTGCAGCCTTTCGCAGATCGTCACTCCACCGGGCCGGAAGGCGTCCTACGCTACGTTTGCCGAGCCGCTTCACATAGCTTCACTCGTAACTTATTATTATTATTATTACTATATCATTACACCAGGTAACGGAACATGTATTACGGGACAAGTAGAGAGCACGGAGTTGCAACTATTTCTATCATCACAGGCCTCACAGCATTTCGTACAGTAATATAATGAATAAACGTCCTAACTAAATCACTTCAGAAGCCCGTGTACCCGGCGAATCGTCAAGCGAGAACAGAATACAAATAAATATTTGTGCGAATCAAAGTTTACATCTCAAACATGTGTCCCGAAGTTCGTAATTTATGCATATTGAATATTCTAGCCGCCCCGGGCGTCCGTAATCCGTAACTAGACTCAAGGCGCAGTGTGTGCGACTACTTGGCTTGCCCGTGTTATCTTGTGTTTAAATTTAGCTTTAGCGGTAATTAAATCTATTATCTATCCTAACAAACGGTACGAAAATGTTTTCATTAGTTCAGATTTAATTTTTTTTTAACCTAGCTACGTGGCAATATAATTACGATACGTTAAAAAAAATTAATAATCGACCCGTTTATCAATCCACTGTTGGAATATGGGTCTCCTCTCATATTGAGAGGGTTAAGGCCACAGTCTGCCACGCTGGCCAAGTACGAGTTGGCAGACTTCACACACCTTAGAATTGATTTTTTTATAAGTTCTAAAGAGTGTGGGTTTCCTTACGATGTTTTCCTTCACCGTTAGCAAGTGATATTTAAACTTAAAATGCACTTTTGTGCAGTAGTGCACGCTTTGGATGTGAACCCAGCACGCCCGGAGTGAGAGACTGAATTCTTAACCACTTGGCTATCACGGCTGCTTTGCTAAGTTATAATATCTAAAAATTACTGTGTCCAAGTAATTGGCATAACACTACTCAATTACAAGCTACGCAAATTGTTCCTAGTTCAATATTGCTAGGCTTAGTTCTCTAAAACACACGACCCACAAACTCCCCACGTTTTATATGATCGGAGGGAATGTAACACGCGTTCACAAAGAAAGAAACATGATGCATGACGAGGTCAATTAACATCAGACATTGAATAATGCGAGCGACTTAATGTTACTGGAAAAACGTAGCAATGCGAGGATTTATCTTCATAAGCCTGCGAGCAGCGAGTCGCTTACGTCACGTTACATGACTTCTGCGCCCAATTACAATTTCGGCATTTTCTAAATGATAAGCGTTGGTAATTCCCTTTTTTTGCGAGCTCTTCAAAAACGGCGAACACGATTATGAGAATAATGATTTCGTTTTGTATAACGTTGTTTTTCGAAAGATCATATATATATTTATTTCGTTTTACGATTATAATTCGGACTATTATTCTGGTATAGACAGAGAACTTGATCATAAAACACACTATATTTGTATGTGTTATATGTGCACACTGTAAACACAATATATTTAAGATATTAGTGATAAAGTCATAGATTAAAAATATCGTCAATAAGAATTTGGAGTAACTCGTAATCTATACTAATAATATAAAGCTGAA
>DWFV01001812.1:0-10597 GCA_018246775.1 Parelbella machaon machaon | reverse complement strand
TGCGCGCCATGGATTTGAACCCAGCACCCCCGGAGTGAGAGGCTGAATTCTTAACCACTAGGCTATCACTGCTATTAGGTATAGTGCAAGATAATTTACATCAGTTAAAATCATCTTGATAGCTAAGCTTTATGATTCAGTGGGGGCAACGTCTGTGTTTATGGAATGATGTTTCATTGATCTCCTTCATGACCTCCCGATCGACAGTCCATTTTTATCACATGTACTACAAATTGGGTAACTATGCTTTATAGAATTTTTGTTATCTTATACACTGTTAAACAATCTTAATTAGGTATGTAACTAATTGCAGTTAAATTTCATATAAGTGAAGTTAATAATCATTATTATACGCAGACATTTATTTGCGGCTGTGTATTTCACGTTCCCAAATCCAAATATCCAAAAGTAAACAAACAAAAAATTCAACTCTCTCCTAATAAACCCGGGGTAGGAACTACTGTGGGATGTGTTTCGTACATTTACAACCCATATGCAGCGTAACTGTATTATTTCGGCGAATTCCCGCCCAATGTTTTTCAGGTGACCCAATTTCAGATCAGCGCTAATTGACTTCAACGAGTGGCTCATGAGATACTCGCGCGAGTAAAATTTCTGCCAGTAATGCAAAGTTTATTTTCGGTTACTTGTAAAAAAAAAGCTTAGAAACGGTAACTCAAAGAGTAATCAAAGTTTATAACACATGTGTGTTTATTTTTTAAGTTAACACACGCCAATTATTAGTTAGCAAGCAGCACCGGGTATAATGTTATATAAATCTATTGTTATTATTAAAATACATGTTAGGATATTTGTGTTAATTGAATAGCAAGCTGGTGTCACCTGTGAAAGACGATGGTGCTTCCATCTAGCGGATAGCGTTGTCAATTAGGCGACCGTGCTGTATGAGTAGGAATATTGTGCCATTACTCATATTAAAGTGCTTTCTATATAAATCAAGCATCACCTTACACGGGGTTCATTCACGACCGTATATTTGTACAGTTAAAACTAAATATGCCTGTAAAAGTAATGTGCATGTTTATTTAATAAGTATTTCTAAAATAAAACATTTTCTCCGCCTACCCCTTCGGGGATTGCAGGCGTGAGATATTTTCTTTAATAAAAAAATTTATCATGATTTTTTTGCACGTTTACAAATATATGATTTTTTTGTTTCTACTCATTTATTCATATTATTGTTACGAGTGCCTTTCTTATCCCATGTTTATTGTACTTTTAATAATTTTTGTGGCGCTGCAGTGGCTGCCAATAAAACTGTCTTTCTCGCTTTCTTTCTTTCTTTCTTTCTTTCTTTCTTTCTTTCTTTCTTTCTTTCTTTCTTTCTTTCTTTCTTTCTTCCTTTCTTCCTTTCTTCCTTTCTTTCTTTCTATCTACACATGTGTATAAAGATTGTGTTAAGTAACGCGTATTCCCGGATACACCATTACAAAAGAAGGGACAAACAGCTGGTAAGGTACAAATTAAAAATTGCCTTCCAGGTTTTCAAGAAATATTTCTGTAATAAAATATCACTTGCTGTATCAGTTATTGAAGACATTATAATGAAATACGCACACGTTAGAGTTTCATACTGGTTTTAAAAGTGTATGCAGTATGCCAACTCTTACTTGTCTAAAGTGAAGACTTTGCGCTTTATCCTTTTTTATTTTTAGAGAAAACTCATATCCAACAGTGGAACCATAAAGTTTAGTTAATGATGACAAAACCATTGTCTATAGACCCAAATGAGACCATTGTGTTCACGAGAATTTTAAAATGCGATTAACATTTGATGAAACATTTGTAAGTTGGCAACACCTAGTCATATTTCTAAAGCGAAAAAGCTTTGCAAATAAAACAGAAAGAATTTTGTAATATTAGAATGCGACGAAGATCTTATTGTTTAACGAAGTAGACTATTGTTTGGCTGAAGGCGACAAGAGAATTATCTGCTAATTGGATCCGACCGTAAAAGTTTTCGGCACCGTTCTTCTGAAACAATGCAGTGTAATTACCAGACATTTTTCTTATTATAGCGTGGATATAACCGCAGGAGTACGGAGGCGAAATGGTGGACTAAACCTTCCGGCAAGGTAAGATGTAAGGCAAGAAAGGTAAGAAATGTTTAATATTACAGCAACAGTGGCAGTATAATAATTATTATTATGGGGTATAAGAGAGTCTATGCATCAAATTAGAAGCAATCACCCGTTGCGCACTCAGCTATACAATAATCGAGGATATGGCATTTGGCTGATTGTCGTATTATCCAGCTCACTTACGCACAGCTAAATGCCCCGGTCGCCACGGGCAGCATGTAGGCGGTGTTAGAAGCAAATATTATGTAGTCATTAATTATTTTTCACATACATAATCGTACTTGTAACTGTATATAAAACAAAACGAAATTTCATTGGAATTTTTATATAGCATAGAGGAATTTATAAGGTTTTATAACTTCACGCCTCTATTCTGTGAAGGGATGACCAGAAGAGTGTAGTACACTTCCACGAATCACCAGTTACCTATATTCCCCTATATTCTATGTCCCACTATGGAATAGGGGTTGAGTCTTACAAATATTTATATTTAATAATATCAGATATAGTCAAAAAACATGCAGACGACCTCGTTCAGCAAGTGGCATACATTACACATGTATATATGTATATCCAATATCAAATAGAGCTTGAATTCTACTTGAGATACTTCAGACAGGTGCTCCCACGAGGATTAGTTTGTAACGCCCTTTATCTCCATATATCTCTCTTCAAACCAGTACACAAAGTACTAGTAGAAATTTGTTTCTAGAAAATAGTGCGTCGAAGTGAATTTTAAACGATGGGTCCCAACACGTTTCAACGTGACAACTGACTGAAGTATTCGAAGATGTGGCAAGATAACCTGTCACAGTCGATGTACCTACATGACAGGAGCTAAACAAGAGAGCGGTTAAGTGTGTCACTGCTAGTTCACTTTATAAACTTCCAAGAGACAGTACGACCACAAACCCTGATTCCAAGTAATTTGCTCTGAAATAGCTCGATCGTGTTGATTATTATCTACTGAAAGTACTTTCTTATTTATCATCATCATCAGCCTTTGGAGAACCACTGCTGGATATAGACCATCCCTAATCAACAGACAACTATGTACAACATAATATTAAAAACATGCAATTACAACGGAACATTAGATAGATATTTTTATTGTTTACGCCACATTAGAAGTATTACAATCTATGTATATACACATTAATGTAAACAATGGGCGGTATTTTCACTTAAACGCCTTTTTTTTCCAAGCAAACCCAAAAAATAAAAAATAACACCAAAATGTTACTTATACATGAAGCTAATTACACTAACATTTATGTGTACGCGTTAACATGGTTCGCTGAATTATTTACTTCGCTGAGCAGAGAATACCTCACTTACTAATAGACCTTCGGGTTACTGACTCGCCGCCGCCGAAACAATCTGTCGTTCTAGTGAGCCATCAAATAAATCAAGCGTGGGTTAAGATATATTAATACACGGAATCTGTGCTAGTTGCGACTATGACACGCGTGGGCTGTCCTCCGTTATGAATTGTAAGCGAATAATATTTACAAGTATTGTAACATAAGACTTTGCGCTGCTCGACAATAGATGGCGCCACTTGTTTCCTAAACTACGCTGTCGAAATGTTTTGTACATAACATTTTAAAATTAAGGTAGGGAAGCATGTGGAACTTAAACAAATTATTCAGTCTTCAACCAGATACGAATAGAGCCATCTCTTTTTATAATGTATTTTGCAGTAACTTACTGCAGTAACTTACTGTTAGTATTTTAATATTAATGTCTTTTAACAGAATTAAACATTTCTTTTCGTTTTTGTAATGTAGCACTCTAAAAAGATAAGTGCTAACTGCGTGAGCCACAGTCGCATAAGGCATGACTTAGCGAAATACACGAAAGTCTCTGACAATGGGATGGTTCCTTTCATGGCTGAATACACTTTGAATAATGGTGCTTCGGATGTATTCCAAAGGCGAGTAAAGTTTGCGTGACCTGACTACTTTAGGGGTGGATAACTTGCTGTATTATGTAGCAATCTCATAGCCTTACAATTACATAGCCTTACGGTTACAACCTTATTAACATATTGTTTTGCTTATGTACCAGACAAGAACTAGAAAAAATAATAAATGTTCGCCAAAAGGATGAACAAAAAAAGTTTCACAATTGATATATCAACATCTTCTAAAACCTTGAGACGCAGAGTAATTGTGAATACCTACTAATAAACTTAAATGAGACCCTCTTTCTCATATAGATACACATTATTGTAAATTTGACCAGTAAGTATTCACAACAAAGAAAAAAACATTTCATAACGATTCAAAAATAGAATTGTAAGAAAAGAGGAACATGCGTTGAGAGACGAAACATTCTTTAAAACAAAACAGAACTTCTCATAAATGAGCCGTAAATTGATAGAAACTTGTGGTTATAACATAACATGCTGTTACATTACAGATGATACAGATTGAAAAGTTTAATAAGAAAGAAATAGAAAAAATATAAGGCTATTAAATTCTTTGCGTAACTTTTCAACGAGATCAAGACGGCAAATATTATTTTTAGGTAACACTCAAGAATAAATAATATCAGTGATTACATCGCCTTTGTAGGAGAAAGGAGGTGAAAACCATTAAAAATAATCTTATGAATGATACTGTTCACGTCTTAAAAATGTTACTATATTTTTTCAAATAATACTGATTCGACGTATTAATATATCGTGTATCCACTAATAATTCTAAATTTTCTTGTAAACTAAGTGCTTTTCGTAATTCTAATAGTCACTTTAAAAATAAAACCACCATAAGCTAAACTTTCGGTAACATTCATCAATATATGTATATCTCTGATTCAAAGTCATTTGTATCTAAATGGGTTTATCTTTGTCGATAATTATTACTACGAGCTTCAAATTGCCAAAGTTTAATGGCCTGTCATTTTGAAAGGGACACGTAATGTTCCTTTGATTTATAATTACAAGCTATCTCTTCGATTGCTTTTGTTGAATGTCCACAGCTGTGGAAGATTTGAAGATTCAACATTACGTATCGACCAATCCTATTTATTATTTCCATTACATACATAAGAATATCTGTATCTGTCACCATTATAATTTAATTCTATAATATACAGCAATTTGGTAGATAATTATTTATTTTTGTAATCGCAATAAACCTAATATAAGAAAATTGTTGCTTCTAAAAAAATTTGGGTCATTATTTGATTCCTCAATGTAAGCGGACATTCCTTGTTTGTATGTACATATAAGCAATTGAAGCTAAACATGCCTGACATTCAGAAAATAATGTGGCATTGAATATGTCAAAAAAAAATTTAAGAGTGAATACTTGTTAATGTCATTTCAATGTTGATGGAATGGCTACGCTACAGAAGATAATTCATCAAGACCAATTACATATATTCAACATGTAACTCAAATAATTTCATTACTTGCTCTGTTGTTTATTTTAATCATGTTCATAGTAACACTTTTTAAAATTTAAAATTTATTTATCAAATATCTATTGCAACTGTCAGTACTATGTTGTCTTCACACTTACAATTCATACTTGACTTTTTTTGTAACTTCTAAGTGCTGCCATCTGTTGGCGAAATGCCGATAACACCGACTTAATAGCATATGATGCGTCTTATAATTGTTGTAAGTATGCCGATGTTGTCGATATTCCGTGCCTTAAAAGTCAAATAATTAAGCACTTATGTTAACATTTTAATTCGTTGCAAACAAAGGATACTCAAAAGTTTTTTAATGATATTAATGGTTACGAGCAATAATTAAATTACGTATTAGTTAATGATACACATATATTGAATTTAGATTGCCATTGGGAGTAAAGAAAATTTGGTTATGGATTTATTTATTTACTTAAAATTACAAATATCAAAATTAATACGTTAAGAACATAACGTAACGCCTCTACGCTAAGGGGTAAACATAGGAGTGTAATACTATAATTTTTGGCCAATTATGTTATACATAACTCCGTCCTACTGCTGGGAATTTGAAGTTAGAAAAGAGTAGTGATCGATCAATAATTCTTAATTAAACCAACGCCACAGTCGCCATTTTAAAATCATATTATTTTGAAACAATTTTAACACCCGCAAAATGTATTTTAAATTTTAGATATATCGTAGTGGAACACTGAGGAAAACTCTCGATTCTGTGAAAATTGTTTAATGATTCAACTATCGCTGTACAGCGAACGACGTTTATTGTTATTGGAAGTTAATAAAAGCTTCGTGTCGAATACTGAGAGGTATTTGTCGGTAAAATTGTAAAAAATGTTACTATTACATTCCAGTGTAAAGGAATTACATGCAGACATACGGTGCGAGTCGATTTTGTATTTACAGTAGCAATTAATAACTGTTAGATTGAATTCATAAAAGGTCATGGTTCCTTAACAATTTTATCTAAGTGCACGTAAATCAGAGTGAGAGAGTGAGAAAGAGAGTGTGTGAGAGAGAGAGAGTGAGTTGCGGGGGAACATGCAATTCACAAGTGGCCACTAATATCCATGAACATATACAAGTAATTTTAAATCAGTTTTGCATTTCTATTTTTTTAATTTTCAATAAACGTGTAAAATTCAAAACGGGTACTAATCGGGTAGGTACACTTTTTAATCAGTACACATCTACAAGAATAGATCGAAATACTGTAATGAAAAACTATTTCCGTTATACATTTGAGTTCACACGACTTTAATTCTTATCGAATCAATCCTCCTATGATTGACTGTTATTATTTAACATCGAAATTTTTGTTCGAAAATTTTACCTCTCGGCGAAAAATTTACGAACCGTGTCATAATACTCGTACAAGCAAATCTTATCGCATTAAGTAATGAGCTAAATAAACTTTGGGAAGAAAAAAGTTAAGCCAAGTAAAATTATAACTTTGATGAAGGCTTTCTGAATGTTCCATTGTAATAATTAAATGTAGCGAGCGCCTGACTTTCGTGTATTTGGAAAGGAATATTAGAAATTTTTCAGTTCACTGGATTCATCTTTTCGGGGATTCCTTGCCCGTATTAACTATTATGTAATATTAAAAATTTACGGGTTAGGCAGAAAGGACTAGTGCCATTTATCTCTACCGTTTGAAATTTGTTGTGGTCAAAAATCCCCCCCCTCTTAGAATTAAGTTCTACGAAACGATGATAGTAGTCGACTGATTCTATTTATAAAGTTATCGAAATCTATGGTCAACAATGCATCCGATGGATATGCATCTTTGTTCCACAATTACCCACCATCTCCTCTCTCTCATATCGTCTATAGTCCACGAACTCCATTTATAGAGACGTTGGCATTTTGGACAGCAACCCAATTAGCCTCCCCCCCCCTCCTCAATGGTGTCAAAGATATCCATGGACGACAATATACAGTTACCATTAAGTAGCTTGTCATCTCGCATGCCATTTGACATAAGCGAGCGGTAAGCTTAAACGACACGAACGTAAAAACAAATCACGCTGGTCATTGAACTAGGCTAATCTGACCATAATTAACTTATCGGCTCGGGTTTAACCTAAAATGTTTAATTTTATAAAGTGTTATTTAGAGTAGGCACTAAATAGTACCAGACAGTTTAATGTACGTGGAATGGTCGAATTTAATAACATTACCATCCTCATTATTATCGTCAATCCTTCCATCCTTCCCATGTTAGACACGGGTTCACCATAGAATGATAAAGTTCAAGGCTAGTTAGCCCCGGTGGCCAAGTGCGCGTTGGCAGGCGGAGAGAATGCCAAGGGGTGCGAGCTTCCACATGATGTTGTCTTTCATGATTACAGCAAGTAATGTTCGATCTTCAAACGCACATAACTTTGTAATGACAAAGATGGGCGCTAGGATCGATCCCAGGACCTCTGCTTTGGGAAATTCAAATCTAAGGCTATCCCTTTTGGGATGTATGTTCATGTTAGGAATAATAAAATTTCGAAAAACTATATTCACTACTGTTTCCGAAACGACCCAAATATCACCAACCGATGTACCCCGTTAAAGCTTCAACAGGTAAACGAAAATATTCAGTATGTAAATTTATTTTTACTCACGCGAGCATCTCATAAGCTGTTCGGGCACGCTGAAATAAATTAGCATCGAACCCAGAATTGGGTCAGCTGAAGAACGCCGGACAAACCTCGCGAGATTAATTAATATAATTACGTTGAAAAGGCGTCGTGAATGCGCACAACTTGACTGATTATTTCTTCTACAGAAAATTTCACTGTTTTTCGAAGATATGAAAAATGAGATAGTGAAAGCATTTTATGAATAATACCAAATTACGTTTCGGCTTAATTGATAGAACAATTTAAATTATTCATTTTAATAATTCTTTGGTGGAATATCTATGAGACGGATCTGTTCGAGATAATCTAGAGGTTTTACGCGAAAAAATCGAAACAATATAGTCAACTCATGCATACATTGCCAGACAATAACAATCAAATAGCATTATTTTAAGGATTAAGTAAAAAGAGTTATCCATGCGGATGAGTTTAAGAACAGAGTAATGTTATATATAAACAAATTAACATCAAACAAAATGTACTGACCATATCCAATGCAAGCAAACGGAATCACTTTAAAAGGTTGCCTAAATCGCGTTTTGTTAACGTACGAAACCTTATTACTTCAAGAATTTAACAAACAAACGGTGTAATAATAGTCCTAACTTTTAAGCTCGATCTGATAAACCAATTACTCTTGAAAATCAAAAGAAAACTCTCATCATTTAAAGACCAAGAACACAAGATTACCACTGAAGCTACAGAGGCGAATAGCTTACATTTTTCCCGCTTCACAGTATCAGCTCAATCAGCTTTGATTGCAGTCCCGTTGTTCATCTTACAAAGAGCAAGAACGAGCGCAAACAGACCAACCGAGTAAAATGTTTTATTGCAAACGTAATACCGAGATGTAATAATAGAAGGAAGAGAGAGAAAGACAGCAAACATAATAATAGGAGTTAGGAGGATTCATTTGATCTCTAAAGAGGTGAATCCAGAGGAAAAACATGGACTCGAACAAGTTTCCAAAAAGTCAAAAGGGCGGAGGGTTTCTAGCGATTCAAAGACCGGAATCAAGTAACCGCGTTTGTGTAGATAAGGCTTGACGTGTTCACGAAATGGATTATATCCCTAAACAAACCACGTGGCCTCTTTGCATTAGCTACGCGGACCCTTTCGTAAGGGAAATCAATTTATTAGGGCGCCTATAAATTTTCGCTCGATTTACTATATTCACGTGATTGGATTTATGTTTGTACATAAAGGAATTTGTTCATACATGTTTTCATAGTTCAATATTTTTATAAACAGTTACAACTGTGAATATGAAAACAGATGAAACTGTGTATAGTAATACTGTAGAGCTTTTAAAAAAATTATAAATTAGCTTTTCTTGAATAGTGTTACTTTGAATCATACTTAATTTAATACACAGATGATTAATTTCGAAGTATTTTAATATTTGAATATTAAACCGGTATACTATAAAACCAATAAATTACAAAAATTGACAAATGAAATTACAATCAATAAAATACATTCACAAATGAAATTACAATATATTAAAATATATATATATATCACTGAGCTGAATATCGAGCTCAGTGGCGTGCCATTGGAGAGGCCTGTGTCCAGCAGTGGACGGGAGTAGGCTGATAGTGATATGATGATGATTAATATCATATTTAACAATATTTAAAAATAATTTCATATTTAAGTATTTTGAAAGTTAGTACTTAATAATATTGTGCAGGCAGAGAGTACCACTAAGTACCTAAAACTGAGTATCGTTACCTACCTGACGTGTTTTAAATTGGCATTTCTCCTTGTTATGCAAAAATGTTGGGTAAAATTATGTGGAGATAAAATCACGGAAAAAAGAATTCAAAATTCATATCATTAGTTAAGCTGACAGATAACCGGCTCAAAAACGATAGCTGAATTGTTTTTTTTTATAAATCGATTGCAGATAGCTCGAGAAGAAAAATACTATTTTTAACCTTAAATGAAAATGACAAACATGAATTCGTTCTGATAAGTTCAGTCCAAATATCGGTGCTCCGGACCTCCCGTTGGGAGAGACTCGAACACAAAAGCGAAACGTAAAATGGATTGCAAAATAAATCAGCTGAAATTCAATCCTAATACCTCTTATAAATACGTTTGCTCCAATCTATATCCAACATAGATAACTACTGTCAATACCTGATTAATCTTGTTTTTACATCAACATCATACATATTGGCTAATAGGTTGTCAGAGATCTTCGAAATAGACGCGCGTGTATGAAGAAAGTGATGAACATAGAGGAGGACCATCAGGTCGGTAAGGATATAGGATATTACGATTACATTCCATCATTTACATTACATCTCATTATTTTATAACATTTTACTTCATTTTCGAAATTAGTTCAGGTTCATTAGGTATTAACATAGTAAATAACTCTGACAAATATGAGTCATGGTTACTTGAAGA
>DWFV01001811.1:0-10598 GCA_018246775.1 Parelbella machaon machaon | reverse complement strand
AGTAACTTAGGCTACTTTCAATTTAGAATTATAAAATAAAGTAATGTTGCAATGTCCAAGTACTGTCCAGTACCGCGTAAATAACTAAAATCTGCGAACTGAACAATAACTTTTGTGTTGAATTCCTCGCGGACGAAGTCGCGGGCACAGCTAGTTGTAAGTAAAATTACGATCAAAAATATCAAACTACTGCATATCTAGTTTGGAAACTCAATAATGTAACAGGTTGGCATTCCGCAAACGGGCATATAGCACTTGAATATCAAATACTGAAGCATTATGGCATAACATTAAATGAACAATACGGCGTGATTATTGCCACAACGGACTGTCATGGCGATTTCAGTGCGACAATCGGTGGGGTGGCCGCCAACGTGCCGGGATCTAACGTGACGCTCGACTTTGCCACAAAGTGTAAGCAAACGCGTTACGCTTTGTAATTTGTGCGTTACTTGCATTTATTTGGTAGTGTTACACTTTATACTTATTAAAAAGTAAGCTTGGTAAGTAAAGTAAATTACAAATATAAAAAAAAAATTAAGTGCCCATTTTGCGACCAATTACATATGTTTTGCCTTAAAATTCCACAATACATTTTTTAATAAACTTCATTAACTTTTATATCCATATATATTAATTCATGTAATTAAATACTTTATTTACATGGATTATAATGTAACAGATTTCAAAATAAAAATAAATAAATAAGAAGTTAAAGCTTCCATTTACATTAGCATCTTTTCCTGGATACCCGCTCACTGTGTTATAGTGTGATTGTCAATGAATAAAATGGCTTTAAATTTCTTTAAATTAGAGCCAGGTACAATTAGTTAATAGATTCTTAAGAATTAGTAGCCGGTATTTATTCGATTTTTAATATAAAAACCGCTAGCGCTAGTAAATTGTGAGTCTGTAAGGGAATTAGCAGGGCCCGTCTACGTAACTTGAACCGGCATACATATGGTCTTTATTCCATTTCGTTCATCCAACAAGGGTTGACATTATATTTATGTCATATTCTCCAAATGCCCCGCGATACATCCAAATTCAATGTTGACATTTGTATCAAACAATACAGGGTGCTCCTTGCTTGTTGATATTTGCCGACGAGTAAAATGTTGGACGACTAACGTTATATGACAATACAACTTTATTATTGAAATGTCATGAGGTTTTTTAAAAGGTTATGTACATTCATATTATGTTTTAAAATTTCACAAGAACAAAAATAATGTAACATGTCAAGAAAGATTTTTCTATTCAATTTCAAATTTCAAGTCATGTAGATAGATAGGTGTATGTAGGTAGATAAACGATAATAAAAACTCGAAATCCAAAACTAATTCAAGAATTATTATTTAATTTTTTTTTATTAGATTCTAGGACAACAGTTTTCTCTCATCTCTTGAATAAACCATCCAAATCGGTGATTTCATTTATAGGCCGTAGCATTCCTGTTTTTTTGTCAAATAGAAAAAATAATGTCACAGCGAAGCCCAATAGTTTATTCTATTCGACCTGTATAAATCACTCCGCGGGAACGGGAACTCTACGCCACGCAGCCATCGCTGGCGCGTAGGTTAATCATTTTATTCAACGGTGTACAGTTACCCGGAATTATTATTGACATACCAACTGTCAGGGCGTATCCGACGTGTGATCGGAAAGTGAATAGTGCAGGAGTGTAACGCATTTGTTACACAGTGGCAAATATAATTTTGTAACTGCCGCGCTTTATACGTGGCTAGAGACTGGGTTTTTGTCATCAAACTGTTCCATACTGACGTTTTACTTCGTTGGATTATGTGTATGCCAAGTCACACACTTATAGAATGTGTCATATTTTGTATGATAATTGATAAAATAATAATGCCACTAAATAAAAAAAAAATCATATTGTAAGTATAAATGTGACTCATCTGTCTATTAAATTGTCAAGTCCGAAATATTGAACTGGCTTCTTTGAAACATGGCACGCTGATGTTCAGAAAAATGAAAGACAATACAAATAATTCCATTTATAAGCCTTGACTTTTTACTGTGACCTTACAAACGCATCTGTAATTGTATGTATATGTTTCCTATTACTCATCACATTCAAATCCATTCACATGGTATTATTAATTGTTAATACAATTAATGATTTTTGACTCGCGTTTAATGTTAATTGTATCATTGTTTATTCAGATGAATGGCACCGCTCAGTTATTTATAGCTATGACCTATCATTGTGTTTGCAGTAATAATTGAAGTTTAATGAACTTCGTACTTATCTAATATTAATTGGCATTAAAGGGTATTAGTTTCACATATTTCGTTAGGAACATGGATTTTTATATTTACATAATAAAGATCATCCATTATTGTTAAATGTATTTAAAAGCTATAAATTAGATCAACGTAGATAAATCATCTAGAACAGACTGCTTGTCTGGTATCAATTTGTAGCGGAAACAATAATCAAAGATAAAGCTTGTATAGCAAAGAATTCGTATCTAAGTACAATGGAGACTCTGAAACGCGAACGCTTCCGCAAATGATATCAGTATGTTCAATCTGCTTGCATCAAAGGAACAAAATCAATTTCAAACTTGGTGCGCGCCTTCGCCGTGATCTCGAGTACCGTTCTTCATTAACTCGATTTTATCGAGTGATTTTAATAATAATTGGAACTCCTCTCAGATTTTTGACGCGGCTATCAAGATTTTTCTTAACTTTCGCATGAATCTTCATTGCGTTTGCTCGCTCGAAATCTTTATCTTTGGCATCTGCCTTAATGGTCGCAACTTAAGCTTATAAATTTCGGCGATTGCTTTTTTGGCATTCGAATTTTGTGCGGTTAATCGATAATTATATTCCTATGGAATTATAGAGATCTTTGACCCTGTTACGATTCTGTAAGGATCAGTGTTTGAAATAAACAAGATAGAAATCTAACGGGGAACAGTAGCACATAGACGATCATGATCCTATAATTCTTATAAACTGTGCTTATACAGAAACGTCAAGAAAAGTTTGCCCCCATAAATGTTTAGCATCTAATAAATTCCATATGAATGTCCAAATTAGGATTGTCTAAAGTCATTACGTCGGTGAGTATACTACGTCCGTATAATTTTAAAATAAAACCAACACCCAAACAATATCCCATCGTATTCAATATCTAGTCCACTTATCTGATTCACACTAACAATCGCACTCATTCGAAAGCCTTTGCATTTTATTGTTTTAAAATCAGCTAAGGCCATTATGGACCGGGCCGTAAGATTTTATCTAAAGCTAAATGTTTCGTGAATAAAATTGGTCGCGCTTGTTGGAATCCGATCTGGGATCGTACGAACGATGGCCCGATCGTTCGATATAGCCTCTGATCCTATCGCCAGACGATGTTGCGTAATTATAGAGTAGGTTTACGCTCCGTAAACTGCACATGCATAATTCAAACGCTTTTTTCGCGTCGAAGTTGTCATCGTTCTCATTTTTTAACAATTGCTCCCATTCCAGTAATTATGATTCAATCTCGTTATCTTACGAAATCGCGTTTTCTGATTTATTAAAATTTAATAATTATACTTAATTGGATTAAAGCTTTTATACAATAGCGATGAATATTATGAACCTGAAAATATTTCATAGATTGAAATAATTTGTGACATACATTTAACGCATAAAAATAGTCTTCATATAGAAACTTGTTTACTTGAGGTATTATCAGACTAGTTAGCTTGATCTTTGTTCTCAAAATTTTGTGCCCCTTTGATAAAAATCACCGTTTGAATTTCATTTACATTGTTTCGATTTTTATAAAATCTCGATACATGTGATTTGAAATCAAATATTTCTATTCTATATCGAAGACGACATCGACACTATTTCGTTTTATTATATCTGCTTCTCCAGTATCTGTCCTATCTATTCCAATTCTGGCTTCCGTGTAAAGAAGAATTTATGTTAACATAGATTTCGTTTCCAACATTGTTGTTTCCGACATCTTGCTCGAGGAAATAATATACAACAGTGTTTTAGGTTTCATATGTGCACTCCTATTTTAGATTAGGATGTCTTGCAACCAATATCGACTTTATTTTGCTATTGGTAGTATCTTAAAAGGATTTTTACGAGTGATTATATAGCAACATTGGTATACTACTATATGTGTATATATGTATATTTTATTAAGTACCTTCATACAAATACACATATTATAAGTACATACTTGCGGCGTTTTTACATCCTACTTTTGGGCACATGTGCCTCCCGTAACTGAGGGAGGCCTCGACCATGTTGTACCACACTGCTGTATTACGGATTGGTATTATATAAATGTTTGTATTTGGATCTTCAAAATGAATAAAGTTATGATAACAGCTTGCCTATTAATTTAGTCTTTTGTACAGACAAACAGATCACGTTCACCTGCTCCAAATATAACATTATTTTAGTATTCAATAAGAGGATATTACTACAGTGTAGAACTTAGAATATAATTAATCTTCTCGACACCTGTAACGTTATTAGAGTTCGTAAGCGTTTCCGCACGAACAATTTTTATTGATCCGAACAAATTGAAATTCTTATGAGTCGTTGGTATTACAAATTATCCAGCTGAAATTTGCAAATTCTGTGATTTAAGCTTATTTGCGTGGCTCTTGCCATATTATTTTTAGACTAACGTTTTCTCCTAATATATCATGGAATTGTCTATACCTCTGTTATATCAAATTGCAGGAGCTTAAATTTTTATCGTGTTTTCAATTTACTGTGACTATCGCTGCTTCTTTGAAATTTGTCGCAAGTTAGCAAATAATAATTTATTTTCGACGTATTAAAAATTGATAGAAATAAACTTATAATATGTGTATCTACTTCTCTAGATAAAGTACATATTCTAGATATATTGTAAATGGGACTAAAACCAAATTCATACTTCACCAGTTAGGTCCAGACCCTAATTAGACAACGCTTTTGTCTTCAAGGACAATAGGTCGCTCAGGATAAGATACAGTTATATTGACTCAATTAGGCCCACTGATACGTCGAAAGCCTAACTTTGAAGTGTCGTGTAAGGGTTGGAGCCCGGCGAATGGTAAATAATGTGCTTCGCATACAAAATTCTCCCATTAACTCGCATCTCTTTTGAGATGCAAATGAGATTTTTTTCTTCATAAAATCTCTTCATTGAATATTTCGAGTCGAGCTTGCGGCTGAATTTATTTCTCTCTCTCTTTGAATGCTAAAACGAATATCTGATATTTGATACGTTATGTCTTAATGGGAAAAATATTGAAATATATTCGCGAGGCACGGTGCTCACTGATGGTAAAACATAAATCGACATACTGCGCAAAGATTCCAAGTATACTGAACGAGCTTCCAAAACGAATTCTATGAATATAATTTTATGGTGAAATACGTTTGTGGATTGCAATCAAAATTTTCCAATACCTTGTTCGAATTTAGTATTCATTACGAACCGAAAAATGTCCATGACATGAGCGAGGTAAAGGCACCAATGATCGTCTATTGTGTCGCACGCCCCTAGCCCGTGTTGTCACATAATGTCGGTATCGGAAGGGCTCAAAGTGTCACCCCTGTCAGACAAGTGTACTTGCTACATGTTATCCAGATATGCTGTGAATTTACTACGGTACTTTGAATGACGACTAATTCCATTGTCACTGCTGTGGCATATGGGTGACATGACGAGGGCGGTTTAGCATAGATTGCCAATATTTAGTGCCTCAATTGTTTACGGCCGTTACGGTATTATTACTTACAGTAAAACGAATTGCTGTTGAGTATTGTGTTAAATTGACGATATTGTTATAGGTAGATATATTATATTTTCCAGAAGTCATCCCATTTTTAACAATTGGCTTTTTGATGTACATATTAAATATATAAAATTCTAAGATTTTTAAGTTTCCTTACAATTATTTTTTACAATTGTTAAATGTTTCATTAAATGTTAGAAACGCATCTAATTTTCCAAACTACAACTTTAGTTTAAGTAACAGTTTAAAAAGTTATTAATAAACCACAATTAATTTGCCGACATCAATTGCTGGGATCGCAGGTATAGGACTGTTGGAAATTTTAATTAAATAAATTCGGTATTAGAGCACTTAAAATTTCCTAGTACCTGGCACTAGAAATGAGCAAAAGAAACATTATTATTCCTGCCGGCTAAGCTGGTTGCCTCTAGTATGTACGTTGTCTGTATATGTATTTCTTAGAATTAAGCATTAGTAATTTCAATGATAATTGCTAGTCGGCAAAAATAAGTGTAATTATGGTAAGGCTTCAGGTGAACAGTTCACACGTTGCACAAATTACTAAAATAATACATAATAAGTCATTAATCCCAAATTCGACAGTGAAAGGTTAAAATCGAAACCAATTAAAAATAACCAATTATATTAGACAAATTATGCGGGTAGATGCAAATTATTAAAATCATTGTTCATAAAAAAACAAAATCATTGAAAGTATAACTAAAATACACACATACGTACATATAATAATTAGGAATGCACAATAGGCGTTAATTCTTTAGTTCATACAGTTTCATTTAGGCGAAGCAACCACTCGTATGTGGTTAAAGTATTTTTGAGGTTATCTTAAATCTCAATATACAAGAGACACTCGCCCGTTAAGCGGCAAACAAAAACACAATTAGCGAGCACAGGGGTTAGAGCACAATAGCGGTCCAGCGGACCACATTCGGGAGAGTTACCCTAATTTGTTACTGCTGACAGTCGCTGGTGAACTTGCGGTGGTCTTATTCTAATAAACGAGTGCCTTAATTATAGAAATTATTATTTACTTGCAACATTTATTGGAGCCTACACGTTTATTTGTTTAGCGAAATTAATTGGGCGATTCGGCTGTAAATTGTAATAATTGTGACAGATGTATATTATTAGTTAGTTATCTTTTTATTTATTTGTTTTTTAATCAGATATTGTAATCATTTCGCCAAACTATTCAAACAGTTTGTTCCGAAGTATATGCTCAGATTTACAACAGATTGTGTACCCCTAGAAAATCATAGACAATTTTTATTACATTTGAACCTTTTTGTCTATAAATCTCTTGTAGCCAGTGAAGTATTTTATTTTCCCATGCGAATGTCTTAGCATTAGTCAATGTACTCCCATCGAAGTCATAACATCTGCAACTTCGGTTCATTTGTCCGTGCAGCCATTCACCGACACAATGTTCTTGATAACTCAGAGGAAACAATATTAATCTTCCGTCGGTACATCTTTTATCGCTCTCACTTACTTGTACACGTCCGATTGTGTAATAAATCAAGCTCAATATTATTTTATTAGTACTTAATAGTACTGGTTTTTTTTAAATCATTAATACATAAGCATCTAATACCTACTAGAGAAATTAGCGTCCTGTTTCTAATATGCAAGTATATCTTTTCAATAGACGAAAAATCTCAATTATTGTGAGCATTAAATTTTTTTTTTTTTTTTTAATTTAACAAGTTGAGTAGTTATCCGAAAACAGTTGCTCGACTAATAGTTCTCGAGCGTCATCCACGAAAAGAGTTATTAAAAGCAATTTAAATTTAATTTAATTTTGAAAGCACCTATTTATGTCACCGAAAAGCAATTTTTGCACAAAATATGTTTAAATGTATATTTGAATGATTATTCAGACATATACGACGTTTGCAATTTTCACGCTAGCATGCATTTTCATACTCCACGCCCTACTATCCCACTTTGCACTGTGATTTCAATTTTCAAAGCACTAACATCATAACACACATCTCATTACGATACCTAATGACGTCACGTCGCATCATTATTATGTGCTGCATTGCCGCGCTATCGCCGGTATCCAGGTCACATAATTCTGACTATACGGCTGTGACGTCATTCGATAGGCATCTAAGATTAGGTAGAAATGTTCTTCTTAAATTAAAATTACTATTATTATAATTTATAAGTTGACTTATTTTTCAGGATAGACCACCGCTCCACATATTTGTCTTAAAAAATGATTTTAATTACAGTTCAAATTTTCTATTAAAATTCTCTCCTATTTGGACGTCTAACTCACGCATAACAATGTTTCTTTACCGATAACTCTCATAATGAAACTTAAACGAATCCAATATTTGTATTTTTATTTCTGTTTAAACTATGTAGTCTCTAAGCTTAACCATTAGTTCTTCTCAATAGCCGTGGCTATGTGACTACTGAAATCGTACCACGTCATATAAACATATTCTCATTCAAACGAATAGTGCGGTCACATAACCATATTGCACAGTGAAAGTAAAAAAAAATGTTTTAACTCCCGTTTATATATCTGCAGGCAATCGGCATTTCACACTATTTTGCTATAACAATCAATTCAATGGCCAGCTCTAAGTAACCGCGATAAGGCGGAACAATACGCTCTATGTCACGTGATTTGTCGCGGTATCTCGCGCTATAAATCGCGGGCCAGCGCTGCTGTTGATGTATCGCTGAATTATTGGAGATATGAACTTGCCAAGTGGCGAAGTGCAGGATATCGCGAGAGAACAATCTCTTTAACGAGCGAGCTTTTATGTTAACTACTGCTTCCAGGCGACTCCGCTCGTGTGAATCTTCAATTTGGTATTTAAATTAGGAAATGAAAAAATTGCTCGGATGTGACATTGGTGAACGGTGAACTGTGACATGAGTGAGTGAGTGTTATGAAATTTATGGAGTGATTGATAAACGAATTGTACTCGTATCTGTGATGTTGAACATTCTACCGAATATGTTGATGTCTTGTTTGTTTTATTAATTCTACTTAGGACTATCTCTTAGTGTGCTTGCAGTATATTTCAATAGGAAAAGTAGTACCTACGACAAACGTCGTACAAGTGACATTTTTTGTTACAAGAGTGTTAACATTGTCAACATTTATACAATCTTATATAAGGAAATTAAAAGGGTGTAATTAAAAGATAATATGTATTTGACATTTTTTTAAAGACAATTACGAACAGATTTATATAACGAGTTTAAAGGTTTTCCGACCCATGGAACACCTTAACAAAAAAAAATTGTTTCAAAGGTTAAAATACCCACTAAACCAGTGTAGAAAATTAGAATTTGCGAATAAATGTTACAATGTAGAGAGTAGTGGTACATTTTAATGCAACTTTGTAATCCCTCGCTCACTTCGCGACGCACTCGCTCGATACTATCTGTATCGATATCATTCAGTGCTAGCTCTCATCAATCGTATAATTATCAATTAAAATTCTATTGTGACATTAATTAATCGAAGTGTATATTTATTTAAGTAAGGAGTTGAAAGGAATTTAAGAAAAAATAGTAATGTAAACATCAGAAGTTACTCCTTATTTGTTAATTAGATGCTTCAAGGGTTTTGCGATTACGAGGGGTGGTTTCTCAATTAGTCAAAAATTTCTTATTTGTAGGGTAGGCAGAAAGTACCGAATGCCAAATATCTATCCGTATGGATCTTATGTTTCTTCTACATTATATTGATCATACGACCTCTTTTCGTTTGAAAACAATGACAAACATTTTAATGACGAATCTGACGACATTCAGTATGCGGCTTTCACTAAACATTGGTCGCCCTTTCGTGCCAACTGCATATAGTACACTTTCGGCGGGTTTCGTGAATCGGTAATGCAGGCTCTAAATCAGGCGGGGCCATCGCATTTGCATATGAGTGGAGCGACAAAGAACAAAGGGGATTTTTTTCTTAATTCTCTTTTTGTAAAACTTTTTCGTTAGATCCGATATCGATCAGCATACCGTCCCTTTATCTGAAAGATACCTTTTTGTAAAGTAACTGACTAAATTAGTTCGAATGTGAAACGTATCGGGGGTAAGTATTAGTATGGGATTTACTTTACACTGAGAACACTATTTCTCAAAACTTCATTTACGTGTGCAATCATAAAAAATCAACAATCAAAAACAAATAAAATTCACAATAATATAAAATTCCGAAGCACTTGATTTTTATACACACTTCAAAGTTAATTTACATAATATTCGTTTTCGATTAATACTTCGGAATTCGAATTCGTATTTTAAAATTCGAATCACTAACGCCGAATTACTTCCATAATGAAAAAAACAACATAATAGCTAAGTGTTTATTTGATTTCTACGTGAGGTCACGTTAGATCACCGTACACCTAATTGAAAGACGATTTCGTGATATAATTGTGAAATCAATCGTGTAGGTTTTGTTCCTGTGTTCATTATTATCGTCTAAAGCAACATTTTAGCAGGTATTAAGCTAATAGGCAAAGTCAACAAGCGGTTATGAGAAGGATTTTTCTTAATATGAATAAGTTAGAACCTCTTTTGATTTCAGTCATCCACCGAGGTTTCCGAAGCTCCAACCGTGTTATATTTGGAAGTAAATAGTTTTTACAATTATCACACTTCGGAATTATTGTTTATATAATAAAATATTCCAGTTTCAAGCGAAGATTTATATTCATTAACTTTTCATTACTAATATAAACTGTAAAGGAATTTAAATATACACAAATTGAGAATTAAAACAAGTATTTTATTTGAACTTTCACCGAATATTGAACAATTCAC
>DWFV01001810.1:0-10598 GCA_018246775.1 Parelbella machaon machaon | reverse complement strand
GTTTACGGTTTTACGTTTTATACGATTCAATTAAAGATGTTACGATGATCGTAACATATTAAATTAAACTGGAAAATGTAATAGGTCAGGCGTATTTTCTTGCTAGACAATTAACCTTGAACATTCTAATGGGGCCTACAAAGAGGGTTTGCTCACGAATTTTAAAATTTCCAAAACTTACAATATATCCACGTGATCCACGTGTATGTCACATAAACTTGCACCTGTTTCCCATAAGGTTAGGTACACATTAAATATTTCCACTAATTTCGTTGCGGAACAAACTTCTTTCTCCTCCTCAACTTCCACTAAAAACGTTATAGCGTAATTGCAATATGTATGCATGCTCTTCTATTAGAGGTATTTCTAACCTTGGCGTGTGATAAAAAAGGGGGAAATATGACGCACAATAAAAAAGCAAACAAGATGATACTACTCCAACAAAGCTATGAGAAGAGCTCTTCTTGGATGCCATTTAAGCTTTAGCGCCTCCCTAACCACTTACAATCAGGTAGCTCGTACACTTGTTTAACAAATTAAATTTATTTTTAAAAAAGGTGTGTAACAGCAAGAACCAATTCTCTGTTCTTTAAATAAGCTCCCTACAATAGTTAAATGGTTAGTCTTTTTTGATAAGAACGCCTATTGTTTTTTTCTTACCTAACTTTCTTATTTCTGCTGTATTATGTATTTGATGTTAGGCGATGTACAATTCAGTTTTTTTCTAATTGTACTGTAAAAGAGTCAAAATTCATTAGTTTAAACTGAAGTAATTAGAACAGGTGTAAGAGTGGTCACGCTGCCGCGGCGAACGCATCGCGTAGTGTGACGTTGGCTGTGTTCACGCACTGATTGCTCACAGTCTATTATCAGTTGTTACGTATCTGTGACGGCTGTGTGAGGAAATGCAGCAGATTATGCAGAACACACTGGCGTGTGACGGCTACGGAGCCGAACGATGCACGCGAACAAAACGGGAAAGTACAAAAAAACTAGAACAATGAAACGTTACAAAAACCCAATCGATAAAACAATTCTAACCAGTCAAGATGATATTCAGCCTATAATAATCATCTACCGAAATAGAAAATTAATTTTAAATCCAAATTAAGCTACTAACCTAATATGTAATCTATGATCAAAAAAAAGGACTAATGACCTGGCCAGCACCGCGGGAATCCATAATACAGAGTACCGTGATCAGTGGCGATGTTTGTGGAGCCTACGTCTAATAGTGGATGTGAATTGACTGAAATGATGATGACGATTATTGGTTTATGCATCGATAAAATATCATCAAAATCATTTAGGCATTCTAAATTTAAAATTCAAAGCAACGAAACAGTTAATTACTGACATAAACAACAAGCCAATTTTGAATAAAGATGACCCTGTAAACATCCTTTTACGAGATTGCGTGTAATCACTAATCTTCTTATCTATACATCTCAGCTTCTCCTTAATTACATGTAAGACCCAGTGCGACACGGAATATGTAACTTTAAAATTGTAATCTGTAACGGAACAATATGTAGCTTTAAATTTGTAATCTAATTTAAATTACACATTAAAAAGTTTTAATGGTAGTATTTACATATTCATTATTCTTTTTAACTATATATTCAAATTCAAATTCAAATATCATTTATTCAAAATTGGTTCATTAGAACACTTTTTGTACGTCAAAGTGAAACTACCATTCGTTAATTCACGGTACGTACAACTTATCTGGTGAAATGTGACAGTACTACTCATTTTGTCTACTCCTTCGGGGGCATACTGGCGTGATTCTATGGAAATCTATGACATAATAAACATACAGTATAATCGGGTACCATTTTTTAAATATGTAACTGTTATTTTTTGCAATATGCAACATGGCGAATAGATAGATAGATTAATAGTTTGTTCGCTTTACTTCATTTTAATGATTGGCCTCCCAAGACTTTTGAAAACTTCCGAGGTAAAAGTTGACTCCACAACTTTAACGTATGAGTCGAAAACGAGTATGATTAAACCGAATGAAAAATCCTGCTACCAGTAGTCGGTCTTTCCTGTTGAATAAAGCAGTAATATTTGTATAAGGAAATTAAAATCCAAGTTATTGGAACATTCCAACATTTTGTTATTGGAAAAACATTCATTTTTGAAATGCAGTAGTCTTTGACACTGTCAGTCTATATCTACGTATTTTACTTAAACTGTGAAGGGAACTAACTTGAAAAACGATTAAATTTTTTTTTGTATTTTAATACAAAAGGCAAAACATTAAAAATATTATCAAACTTCGAAAATAATGTGAAGTTAGAACGGTCTCTTTCGACATCCTCATTACGAATAGTATAAAATCATATCAGAACTTTCTAGATTCGCACATAACTGAAGGTTCGTATCTACAAGGTCTATTTGGTACTCCACAATCACACGTTACCGTTGCAGGGCACTGGTTCGAGACGGTGACCGCCCGCGGTCAAGGTGGTTTGACTTGCCCACTGCTATTATATCTATTATATGTTTACTATAAGCTTTTGTATGGCGACAATTGTTTAATAAACATACATATTAGTCTCTCGTAGGGTGAAGATTAGAAAAGTAAATAATTATTACATTAGATTATTATTTATTGTGCCATTGGAGAGACCTATATCCAGCTGTGGACGGGAGTGGGCTGAAGATGATGAGGATGATGATTATTTAATCACCACTCTCTGGATATAAATGCCGATTCCGGAATTTCCTGACTTTCATCGGCTAAAATCTGACCTACTAGAAAGTTATTGTTCTATTTAGAATTTTCGAGAATTAGAGAATGATAGAGAATTGTGTAATGTAGATTTAAAACTATCCATATTAAAACTAAGATTGTTTGTATGTGCTAACTGTCATGCATCAATGCTTCACAGCGCCTGTTGCTACTGGATTATTTCCCCATAAGAAATAAAATGAAATAAATCAAGATCATTTTACGCTGTTTATTTTTAATCAAGCTCTTGATAACACACAGATGGCTGTTTTCTCATGTTGGCAACTGTTCTGGTGTTGCCAATGTTCATAAAAACTCTGATAGTTTATCAAGAAGTGGCTTGTCAGCTCATGTTTTATATTTATTTCCTAGTGGAAAATAATAATCTATTAATGTTATTATATCATATCATATTATTTGTATAATAAAGAATAAATATTAAAATATACAGACTTGTTATAAATGTAAGTACCATCAGTGTTTCCACTGTTGTTGAGGTGACTACGTCATCATAAAAAACTATAACAGTAGAAGAATACAGAGGCCAGCAGTAACGGCGACCATTCATCATTACGGCTGTCATTATGACAGTTAAGTGTAAATTGTGTCAATGTGACAGTTACATTGTTATGAGATTGTAAAAACATGGCGGCCGCAAACGACGAGCTGATGGTTTCGTAAGCTGCTTCGTGTTCAGTCGATCAAATCGTTTAAATTTTTCATATTATTGTATGTTGTATAAGGTATTTAAGAAGTTTCAAATTTTTTTTATTGTATTTTTCTGAATCGTTACCTAAACAATGCACAGTTTGAGGACTAGACTAAATACTCGCTAAATTTCAGCTAGGATTTCATATAAGTAAAAAAAATAGATGTGGGCTTAAGGTAAATTTCCACACAAAAAGATATCGTAAGGTTATCAGTGTCAAATACTTAGTCTAAATATTTCTTCTTAATATATTAAAAACATGGTACATCTGTTTTAAATTTTTAAACAGGATTAAACGACGCTTGGTCCAAAATGTCGAGGGATATATTATAAACAAGTAATAGAATATGAAATTGTTTATAATAGACAGAGGAATATCGATCAGCTGTTTTCAATTTTAAAATACAATTAAACGCAATGGTGATTAAAAAGTGCGGAGAGATGAGAAATAGGAAGATGAAATTCGTGTGCGGAGATATGAAAGAAAGTGTTTTTGGCATACAGGCGTTAGAGTTTCCGAGGTGCGCGAACAATTTATCGCAAGTTTCGTGATGCGTTAATTACTGCGCACACGCACCAGATACATTGTCCAACACTCGCCAGTTACACCTGATTTTTACTACGCAGTAATAATATACATGAATGTAGGAGAAGCACGTCAGATCTCTAAGGATAGAGGTATGTATTGACACTTGTGTTTTTTGCTTCCGCGCAAGGGACTTGGTGTTGCGGTACCTATAATAAATGATTAAGGATTTCTACATGATCAATCAATGTTTCGGAAACTTCTGATTCCCCTGTCAGTAACACAAATCTATTATCCGAGGAATAACATTGACGTAGTTAACAAGTTTATGTCGGTACCCGTATATCTGGATTTAAAGTTACAAACGTTTTTACTAAATTAACGATTATTCTACATATAACTTTCATATCACACGGTAAAAATATTTCTGAATAGTTAGATTTTTTAGACCCGTATTTTCACCGTTCAAAAACCAATGTCAGATTGGGGATCGGATGAATGCGATATAGTTTTTACACACTAAGCACTGAACCAACACATACATCATACATCTTCCTGCCATTTTATACGACTTTCTAAACAATAATAGTTTATGCAAGCTGCCTCTAGCGCCACAATTTTTGGCGCGAATTATTTGCCATTTGAAAATAATACGAAATTAACCAATAACATAATAAGATGGGTTATTATATAGTTGTGCACACATGATTTTATTGATTCGCTAATGGTGAGTAAGTAATAAAAACAATCATTAATATTACGACATACACGCAGGTATAACCGTTACAAAACAGCGATTAATAGTTAGAAAGCATGGTCGAACATTCGCGACAATAAAATCTACGACCGCTTAGTTTCTGTCAGTCTTATGGGAAATTTATTGCTTAATTATAATCACTGTCTAATAATCTCTTACGTAACACAAAGGTTTTCTTTATTAATAAAGCTTTGAATTTAGAAACGCAATAAGAATTATGTAGTTTAAGTATAAAAAATTTATATTTAAACTTATAGAGATTGCATTAAATAATAAAAACTTCCAAGTTACATTCGTAAACGCAAACACAGACTACACCTGTTTTCATATTTAAAGTATTCATTTTTTAAATCATATATTTAAACAGAAAATAATATCATAGTCAGCAAAGTAATCTGCACAAAGCTAAAGTAATCTTTCCCAGTAGACATGAAATGTGTTGAGAGTTTATATTGTAAGATAATATACAACTTTAATACTCATAATAAGTACTGGATTATATTCTTATTTATTGAAATGCTTAATAATATAAGCTTTAAGCACAGAAAAATATACTTTTAACTTCAATAAATATAGTATAAATCAAATAACAGATTATACACGGCTATCAGTTTCCCTTTAAATACATAAAAATATATTACATTGTTGGTATATTTACAGTGGTGTCCAAGTACAAGGAAGTAGATATATAACTATGTATATATACTTAGTGGCAATTGAGGTGGCGTGTGAGGCAATCAGTCGTGTGGATGGGCCGTAGGGCGCAGCAGAGACAACTTTCTTTCGACGACTCGCGTAGCCATGTCTTGTGTGCAACACGGACTTAACGGGAAATATGAAAAACTTTCAAAGGAATAGTTTTGTGATAACGTAATGAAAAATTTGAGATTTATCCATCCACTCAACGTTCGTGTCTTTGTTCATCTCTAAATACTTCGGCCTAGTATTTCTAATGAGAATTTATAGTTCTGTTCCTGAAGGAGTCCAAAGAAAGGTCCTAGGCAAACCATAAGCAAGGCCGCACGTTTCCATTTAAAAACGAAACATCTTTTAACATCAATAACCCAAATCGCATAAACTTCTGATGTTCAGCCGCTGTTTTTGCCGTCCGCTTTTTTCTAAACACGTGAGTCTGAGTAACACAAGCAAAAAGATTCTATATTTACATTATATACAGACCTTACGTCAATGCCTTAGGACATTATGAATAAAAGTCATTCTAAAACAGAAAGAATGAATTAAATAATCAAGCATTACTAGCGTTAAAAACATCCGGCGGGAATTTTTAGAATATTATGGCAACACTATTCCCTATGTGGCAGTCGCTAGCCCGATTCACGGAAGCGCGAGAAATTGTTCGTCTCACTCAACAGCCGGTCGTAATGAAATGCTGGGGATTCCATGGTATTTTCTTAGGTTAACCTCGCACTGTTTGTACATATGTTCAATTGATTGACAGGTCTCGCCTTACGTTTTACAACTTTAAGCCATAACCCACTGCGATAGACGCAGTATATGTACACATTTTTTATTAAGAGAATAGCGAAGCGGTTTTCTTTAAGGGACAACTTAATTATTATTTTTCTTTCTAAAGAAAGAAACTGTCGCCCTTTTATTCTAAAGAATTCAGCATAGAGTTGTACTTGATTTACTCTGTAATTCTGTTGCGAGGCAGTCTATTACATTGCCGTAGATCTATTCTCAATATATAGAAAATGGTATTCTCCTGTGGGAAGTAAATCCTAAATTCCTGTACAAAAATGATATTACATTGAAATTCATGTCACAGTCTGTAATATTCAATGAACATTTAAGTATTATATTTAGTTACTAAGCGAAATATTAAAATATCAAGCTTGAAGTCGTTTATATACATTTGTCCGTTGTAATTAATGCAATATTATATAGGGCCTAAGAAGAAAACACGTAAAACAAACATCACACGCAAGTGTCAACACTTTCTTTTGGAACTTTCTCGAACAATGCACGAAGCAAACGTGTTTCTACGTTGTTTTATGCAACAATCCTTCCGTTTCGCTACGATTCCTCTACACCTGATTCTTTTTATTATGGACACAATGGTGCATCAATCATTTAACAGATTGACTCCCATAAATAGTGACGATAGGTTATAAAAAGATAGATACAGAGACGAGTTCTGACGCCTTGTTATAACTACAAAACACCCAATATTGTTAAGCAGAAAATGTTTCGTTTCTAAAATAAAAATGGTGACCTGGACGCTGTTAAGTAAAATAACTCGTTAATAGGAATACAAGTTGTAACGAGAAAAATGAAAAATAACATCACGCCGGTATTTTCCCGATGGAGTAGGCTGAGGAGTGTAGCATTCCATTTGTCACCAGTTTTAGATTACACGTAATAGTGGAAAAGCCCATTCCCATACCCCGAGAATAAATCCACACTCCGTGCTACTACTGGCGAGTACCAATTTAAAATAAACGTAACATCATGCGTGTAATTCCCGAAGGGGTAGGCAGAGGGGTGTAGTACACCCCCAATTTTCGCCAGTTAAGTTTAAGTCCCATGGAATAGGTGGTGAGCCTATTGCCATACACCGGGCACAGACCCAGATTCGGAGTTACTAGTTACTAGAAATTTTAAATTAGAATAATATCATAGCACCCGACCTGGGATTTGAACCCAGGACCTCACGATCGGCAGTCGCGCTTGCAACCGCTCGACCAGCGAGGCAGTCAAGTATTTTAAAATAGTTAATGAATAAAACCCGGTTTCTCATTCAACTGGATTACTCCGTCTGGTGAGAATAATTCAGTGTTTTGCGACATATAAGTACATTACTTCATCTTCACATTGAAAGATTTTGAGGTTTAAATTAAGAGACTCGTCTGAATATTCGTATGAAGTTATTGTAATAAATTATCTTTAATTGGCGAATCATTTTTAAGCACATTCAATATGATTTTTACAATCGTAATGAAGAATTGTTTGTAACTATTACAAACCTGGTCCCTTCCGGGTAGGTGGGGAGCAGTGAGTGTGATTATCCTTGAAGGACTTTTATGTTTCTTCTACCTAAGTTTACTATTTGTTGGACTTGTATATTCTTGACTATTCCATTGAACTGTCTTTTCCTATTTTAAGCTCTAAAAAGCACAGAATTTACGCAATTCGTATGTTAATTATTTCCAACAACGGAATTTTGTTTTTTTTTTTTTACGTTAGGAACATTTAATTAAGACATTACAACATTTGAACATTAAACCAGGTTTTTTTATTTCCCACAAGTTGTATGGAGGTGAGTTAACAATTTTGATAATTTAGTCGACAATATGAAACAGTTACAGCGTGTGTGCAAGTATTTTTAGTAATTTTTGAAGCGCAAAATGTAGACTAAGACTATTTTATTACGTAGGTATGTCTATGGCTGCCTTTAATTTTCTTTTCTTCAACTTAGATTTTATAAATCTGCTTTTGGCTCAATAAATTAAGATTTTCTAAACTCGTAATCATTTTTAAATGGTAGCGTGTCACATGAATCAAGAAAGATAATGTATGCTAATATTATCTGGAACTAATATTTTTATAATTACTAAAATTGATTTATGAAGATTGATAGAAAAATTAACAAAACTAGACTGAGATAAAAAATATGTTTAGCGTAGGTATTACGTTCTATATTTGAATACTTATTAAATTTTATAGAGCGGAGAGTCTAATTGACCTTTTAGTTTTTTTCGTTTCACCGTGTTCTCACACTTGGCCTGACCCTGTGCTGTTTGTTCTGAAACGTGTATTGTTATCATTACGACTTGGTGTCGTTGAATGCTAATTGCAACTGCAAGCGTATCTGTTAAGCCGTGAATACATGTTAACTAGATTTTCAGTTACTTTTGTTTGCTGCTGACCTACTTGGCAATACCTAACATTCAGTACGAATATGGAGTAACATCCTTCATTTTGGGTTGGGTGTTAATAAAAAATTTCTAAGCATAAATTTAATAAATAAATACGTAACATACGCATCATTTGATGTTTAAAAAAAAACCAAAAGAAATTACGCCTGTCAGGTTGTCACTATGCGAGAATAGATAAAAAAAAATTGTGATCAGTATCACGTTCTGATACCAAAGACAAATATATTTATTTGACTTAAGTAGATACATTTGATATCACAAAACATTCGATTAATGTGAAATGACTACCGATAGAAAAATCCATGCTTTTTTTTTTAACTATCTGTGTCCAATCGAAATCAGGAATTATTTTACATTCCCACGGGAGTGGTGAACTCCCGGCTCACCGAGCGGAAAGCTATTTCGCCGGCACTGCACATTCTCTGCCATCTCTCTTTTACCATTGGATAAGTGTAATTTTGATCTCATGTTTATACATGTAATTATATATTGTTTTGTACTACTGCAAATAGCTTGTACAACTGTAACTAGCTTACTATTATTATTGCCTATAGGTTATTTTGTGCGAAGCATTTGAAAGATTTAGATTATAGTATTTTTGTCAATGTGGGTAGTGCAATAATATATTTTTTAAAAATGCGACGAAGTTGAAATATGTTTTTTTTTTAAATTACAGTTTTTAAAAGTTGAATATAACAACAAATTTGATCAGTTGAGTATATTCGTTATGGTCTGTGTGAATAAAATAAAAAATATAGCACTCAAGTTATTGTCTACGGTTATCATAGTGCAGATATCCAAGATTAATAGAAAAGAATAATAATAATAATAATGTTTTTTTTTTATTTCCACTAAATGAGCATCTCTAATCTAATTTGACAAGTAACACATATATTTTATACAAATAAAAAAAAACAAATATTATCATATTACAAATATTGTCATATTAGGATATTACTATTATTATAATTATCACAATTTAATATCAGTAATCAACGAAATTATCAACAATTGAAATACACAAATTAATTCAATATGGCTTTAGCATCAACTGATTATGGTTACGAAGCTGACACTCTGATTACTCATTGTCTATGCTGTCATCAAATACCAATTTTAACCGACCTTCCTCACTCCTCCCCACGCCTTCACTGTCAGAGTTCACGGAGGAAATGAAAGGAGTACCAGGGGCCTGTTTATGTTGGACAGTCAATGACCAGTTAAACACTTATTGTTATAACCAGAGGGGTCATTATTGTAAATCAGATATACGGTGTTGGTACGAGGTTTGAGTACTAATGTGCTATTGTGATCAGTGCAAATTAATACGTACCTCCCACGTCTATTGTTTTGTCGTATGTACCTTTAACCTACGCTGGATGAGAGGCGAAAATTATAACAATGGCTCGTCCCACATCTGCCACGCCGGGGTCTTCGCGGTGTGGTTGACTGTTTTGTTAATAGGTACTATACATTATAATGTATTTGAGGTTGAGTGGGGTAGCTGGTAGAACAAGTATGGTGAGATCTGCGTTTAATTATTATGGGAATTATTATGTTAAATAGATACGTACTTACAATTGCTAGATTCATTGGAATCAGTATCATTACTTTTATGAATAATGGGGAAGATTTGTTTTCTTTTGCCACTTTACTGATCATATAAAATCGAATATAGATTTAAACACAAATCTTATTCAAGACATGCCTAACGTCACGTGTACACATGTCCCATAGAGATAGGCAGTCAGAATGACCACCGACTGCGGTCTTGCCAAAATTCTTTCGCTTCTTTTATTCTTATCCAAGTCCTAGTCACGCTCGTCTATTACAAGTACTCTTTACTTGGCCTTCTTTTAGGACCTCACCAGTTTTGATAAGAAATCGTTAAATTTGAATTATTTATTTATAAACGTAACATCACGCCTGTAATCCCCGAAGGGGTAGCCAGAGGAGTGTAATAC
>DWFV01001809.1:0-10598 GCA_018246775.1 Parelbella machaon machaon | reverse complement strand
TCATCATCATCAGCCCGTCATCGTCCACTGCTGGACATAGGCCTTTCCAATAGCACGCCACTGAGCTCGATGTTCAGCTCGTCGCATCCAACTGCTGCCAGCACATTATTACATATCGCTGTTTTTAGTGAAGTCCGTTCCGCTTTGACATTACGAGCGAAATTTCAAGTGCAATACAATATTAAAATTGTATTTAAAAATGAAAGCGAAACTTGTATTATCAAGTATCGTGGGTTTTCATGAAGTTTGCTGTGTAAGAAGTACTTTTTTAATAAAGTGTTGGTCGTACGTGGTTGCAGGCTCGACTGCAATAGGCTCACCACCTATTCCGTGGGACTTAAACGTAACTGATGAAACGTGGGAGTATACTACACTCCTCTGCCTATCCCTTCGGAGATTATAGGCATGATGTTACGTTTTTTATATTTTCTAGACGGATGATATTTTTTTAGCCATAAACAGCTCTTAGATTGAATAAATACCTTACTACCTCATTGTTAGAAAAACGTTAGGCGACAATGTCGACCGCCTCGACGACCGAGAAAAAAGGCACACGATAAAAACCTTTTTTATAAAACTAGGGTTTTCTTTTTGTGTTTCATATGACTACTACCCTAGACTAAAGGTAATACTGTACAACATCTGTGAGGATAGCGATATTTGGTACTGAATGCTCTCTGCCTACCCCGAAAAGCACGATTATAATAACTATACTAGTCACGTTGATCAGTAGTTAACCAACATTATAATAATACGATTTGACCAAAGAATATATTGTATTATTATCCAGATTATTTCTCATAAGCTCTCACCAAAATGTTGGTGATACAAAGAGTTGTTTGGAATTCTCTTGAAAATACCTACATAATAACGATCAAAGAGCAGTGATTACATTTTTAAATATGTAGAGTATAATCGTCATGCATTCTGAGATCTATGAAGAGGTGCAAAATATCATAAGTGACAGTCTATTATCATTGGACGATTGGGGACTAAAAGCCAACGAAATATCCGACAAAATTGTAAGTATAATACGAAAAATCTGTCAATACGATACAAAGAATCATGAGCTTCGACTCGAAAAAAGGTAAAAGGTCATGAAAATTGCTGACAAGGTGTGTCTTATTGGAATTTCACGAAGTGTATTGTTAATATCATTTGATGTTAACAATATACTTCATGGTAATATCTGTTCCTTATGTCAACTTATCTTTTGCTATTTAAAATTTTAAGGCCATTAAAATAGAACTTGGTGCGTAAAACTTCTAGGAGACCTTGTCAAAAATTAAAAGTGGATACGTGTCGCTATGAAAATTTTTCAATGACTAGGATAAGTGCTTATCAATCCTATTACTATATACTTATGAATTTACACTGATCATTGTTGCTTTCAAAGCTACACCGTCCATACAGTCCACTGATTTGATTAGTGATCAAAGTGGAGCTAACGATTGCGAGGCACGTGTCAACTAGCCATGAACACAACAAATGAACGTCGACGTCGACACTCGACCTCAACCTGTGTCGAACTCGCGAAACGAGCCGATAACGTGACTGTGTCGATACTTTCTCGTGAGATAGATATCGATCAATAATAACAGCGTGTCGAAGTAATCGATAGCATAGCGCACGACTATATCACTGCTATAGGCTTAATTCGGATACGAGGTATTGTGTGTTATTGTTAGCTTCGAACTGTACTGCCGAAATGTAATAATCTTTTTATTTAAAATAATCCAAATAATATGAAACTGTTGATATTAACAGGTTATAAAACGTGTGAAATTCTCTCATAAAAACTTATGAATTGTAACTATTGACGGATGGATCTACTTTGAATTCACAATTTTGCGACATACATTTTTGATTCATGTCCTTTAATTAAGCGGAAGCATTATAACGGAAACCTTTTTTTTCACCACTTACATCCCTTAATCTTATTGATTTCAGAAACAATATTTTTTATATACAAATGTAAATGACAGCTATTTTATGGTTCCTTTGCGATAATAAGTACATATTACATATCGCTTGCTAAAAAATATAAATATGTAATACTTCAACATCCGTGAGGCCAAACTTATTAATCGTTACAAACTGAATTAATAACATTATCTAATGTATATTCTTATAAAAGAAACATCCATACATTTTGTGCCACGTTCAGACTTTTCAATTAAACCACATAAACGGTTCCACGCTGGTCGGCACTGGCAATATTTTGGTTGTTTTAAACGCCGAAATGATTGCTTCTCGCTGGCACACAACAAAAAAGCAATAACATGTTGCAAAATACCGCTTCAGCCATTTTCATCACTTTCTTTTGTTTTTATAACGTTTTCTTTACACTGCGCAACAGGTTAGTTTGTTTTAACAATGTTGCCATTTTTAAATTATTTGTCTTATACAAACTTAATGGTAGTACCTTATATCAATTAACTTATATTGACAGTGACAGGGAAATTATCTGCAATTTAGTTGACAGACTTCAAACACCTGAGAGTTCATTATGGAGAGTTCTGAGGTGTGCAGGTTTACATACAGCAAGGCAAACTTAAAACGCATATGTTTTGAAAAGACGTGCGCACCATTTGTGATGTCAGAACCCCCGGAGTAGAATGCTGTATTCCCAACCAGTATCTCACTATAGTAGTAGGTATATCTACTAGGCAATCAGAGATTGATTAGACATTAAAACCTTTTTGAAGAAGGATAATTACTGTCAATTGAAAGTATCCAATTTAGCATCGTCCTCAGTAATATTAGACGTTTTACTTCTCTTTGTAATAAGAGAAAGAAATGCCTGGAGTACCTTCGTCAAAGTCATTCATATGTAATTGGCATTGAGCTACTTCCACTTTTCGTTGAATGAATCATTTTGTAAGTCAATTGCGAATTATATTAAGTATAAACCAAATATTTTTCTGTTAATAGATTACTACAACAACTTTTTTCAGTCCTATGTTATAAATATAAATAAAGAGAAATTGATTAATTTCAGTTTACGTCACGTACATTTTTTTAGGATTAGCCCGATTATTTCCTGAAACTCTACAGTAACCTTGGTGCGATGGATGATCCCATAAAGAGAGACTGACTCATACGTCCGAAAGCGGTATGTCTATCCACAGAAACATTGCGTGACTTATTATAATAGATGTATATAATACGAGTAAGTTACGTAATGTTATAACGTGACTTATTAATTCGGAGATAATTTCGTCGTTTACTTATAAATGACTTGCTAAATGTTTAATAACGTGACATCACGGGACATGTGATTCCCGAAGGGGAAGGCAGAGGAGTGTAGTACACTTCAACATTTCACAAGTTGCGTTTACCACCATGGAATAGGTGGTGAGCCCATTGCCTTATACCGGGCACAGCTTCAGAAATCAAAGCACTACTAGAAACTTATATTTGAAAAATCTAATAGGAGCCGACGCGGGATTTGAACCCAGGACCTTTCGATCAGCAGTCCCACTTGCAGTAGACCAACGAGGCTGCCATCAAATTTTTAATATGACAATATTGTAATAATGAACCCACACTTGAAATGAAATATATATACAGTTACGTTGATCGATTGTGTTACTTTCGCCACACGGTTACTGAAATCTAACGTAACGTTCTAGGAGCAAGGCGGTTTCACCTTCGCTAATGGTGTCGAACTGGAGCGGCCAACATATTACACCTGTGAAAGTTTTAACGATGACATTTAGATACGCTCGCGCGAAACAATTACCTCTCCATACGACCGTATTCTGTTTTAATCGAACAGTAGCTCGGTTCCATCCATATTGCTTCCATACGTAGTGTTGCCATCTAGACGACTTTTGTGGCACTACAGACCTTTAAAGACGCTCAAATGGTTGGGTAAAAAAAATGTCTAAAGCGTGTGAAGTCTAAGGTGTGTGAAGGCCAACTCGCACTTGGCCAGCGTGGCAGATTTTGGCCTTAACCCTCTAATTTTGACGTGAGACCGTGTTCCAACAGTGGGATGTTACAAGGATCGAGACAAAAGTGGGTATGATAAACACAGCATTGCCATTGATGTTCGTTCACGTCCCCATTGTAGTTAACACAAGCAACACAAAATAATCGTTTGCAGGAACACGTGACCTTACTTGTCCTTACTTGATTTACCTAATTTAACCACATAGGTCACATATTGACTGATACGGGATCTAGAAGTCTTCAAAACCGCGTGGATGTACAAAGAGAGTGATAAATATAGAAAAAGCAAGTCTTTTTTTGTAAGGAATAAGATATTTGACGGTACTCCTTGCCTACCCTGTAAGGAACCTGGTGTAATAATGTAAGCGTAATAACAAAATATTCGAAGTAACGAAACGAATTGAATATCTTGACTTAAATTTATTTGGATACCCAATTTATATGCAATTAATTATATACTTGTCAAAATGACTGCACAAAAAACTCAGGTATAATACACACGTCCCTTATTTCGCAGGAACCGAAACTGTCAGAACGATATTAATCTGACAAGAGGTAAAATGGATTATTGCGGGTAGAGTTTTTGTTGATGCTCATTGGTGTACATGGTGGGCATCCTGGCACGTCATTTACCGGATTCACCACACTAACGGAGAGACGGCCATGACCAGAATCTTTTGTGTTAGGAATGCAATTCGAATCGTAATCAGCCGAGCGCCGAGTTCGGAAATACTGTAAAAACTTTAAAAGTCATTCAGGCTGCACTGTTTGGGTGACGATAGCAGAATTGAGGTAACCGTCTATTTTAGGTAACCGCTTAAAATTTTAAATTATTAATGAAGAAACTTCAATCGATTATCGTCTTGCAGAACCCAAAGCGCATAATTTGTTGACATCAAATTAGCAAATATATTTTCTCTATCATTTTGAATATTGCCACATACAAAACAACTCGTCTCTGGTCACTCCAGTGAACATCTCTAGGTGAAGCTAGAAAAGAAGACACCGGTATCGCTCCCTCCAACTGCAGTACATGTGGGCTTAACGTGCATTCAAACTTTGTTAAGCCACCCTAAAAGATCTCGGGAACATCTGTTGATAACTTTAATATTATGAATCACAGTCAAGAACTCATTTTCGAAAACATTTATCAATTGTTATGTAACAATAACAACCGAAGACCTCCGAATCTATCGAAGACATTTGACAAGAATTCCATAGCATAGAGCTCTAAGATGTCATCCTTGCAAGAGCTGACCGCGGCTAACATTACAAATTGCATCGGTAATTAATTTTTTTAAATCTCTACATGAATAACGCATTCACGTGTCAAGTTATGACGCAGGCGTTATACCATCAATACTTAATAATATCTTATTGAATGGTATCATCAGTTCAATACAAAGAATGGAACTTTTCTATTTTAGACAAATAAGCGATCAGCAACATCTATATATTTATAAAACTGGGAAGAAAGTCAAAACTCTTGAGCCGATCACGATACCACCATTAAAACTTCGTTTAAACTCTGTACCTACTTATAAAAGCTTTTTGTCGATATTATTCATTGTTTACTTAAAGGCCGCGAGCGATATTTCGCTGTTGGACGGCACGTCGATGGATACATGGCGATTAAATAATAAATCGTGTTATGATCGTGATCATTGGAAACTTTCACTCTCACGTTATTGTTGTAACGCCAATCGTTATGATAAAAGTTTGTATCTGTCCGCGGCTTATCACGTTCACGCCTTGAATTATATCCCAGTTTACACCAAATTAATGGACATATAACGTATTTGCCATACATATTCGAATATGTCAATGAGATATAATGATTATTATTTATCGCAAAGCTTAACTCTAATACTCAATAAACAAATAATAGTGATAAAGATGTACGAATGGGTTAACCAATAAGCGATATTTCTATTACATATACATACGTTAAGCATCATATTGTGCTTCAGTCACGATTATAAGCTTTCACTCTCCGTACGCACGCCTCGGCGGATCCGTTGTCGTTGTGTAAGCACTGTTTATACATACCGGGGCAGATTTGAAAGCATTCGCTTCTGATCACTTGTACGAGAACATTAGAACTCACTGTCACTGGCTCGCTATTGTACAAGACAAGTCAAGTTGTTTGTTACTGAGATATAAAGATGTAAAGATGTACAACTTACTGTGAGAGGTCGTATTATACAACATATTATGACAGGTTTCAATTTCATACAACGCATATTTCATGCACTAAAGGCGAATATATTAAGGCGATCATTTTTCACTACTAGTGTGATCAGCTTTGTAATAAGACTTTAATAGATATATTTCCTATATCAGATATTTCAAGCTCCGCCTTTGGAGGCCAAACTAACTTCACGTACTTCTGGACCCCATGGTAAAGAAACAAAGCTCCGGCGATCAGTTGATCTTCGTGTAAAACGAGTGAATACAATTTTCTGCTTTACTTTAAACATAATATTTCATTTGTATTATTTTTGACCGACATATGAAATTAATTATCACAAAAGACAGACGGGAAGTCTGATCCTTTGAGAGGACGAGAGGCAGAGAACTCAGAAATTCATATACCTTTATCCTTTCAGACCTGACATGTTTCTTCTACCTTCATCACTTTTCATACACGCACGTCGACTTCGAAGACTTCTGACTCTCCCAACAGACCATCAGACCTGTTATTTACATAAATACTAAATTAAAATCTACGTTTTACACACTTAGGTGTTTTAAACTAGATAAATAATGCTTTTAATAAATAGCTATCTAGTTTTGAAATAGATTTCGTTTAATTTCGTACAATAGGTACATTTTGGTCTAATAGCTCGAACGCGCGACCTGAATTATAATTTAAGTGAATGTTTACTCCGAATACGATACTACTTAAGCCATTTGTTAAACTTATTGGACATACCAATAATTTTATTTGCGTCTTATTGTATCTAATGCAAATGGCAATTTCCGAGGCCGTATTAACAAAGCAAGCAAAAGCAATACTTGCATGGCTCTATAACGATATATGTACGAGTAGATATCTACACTGCGATAGAAATTATCATTGAAAACTTGATAGAATTAAAAGATGGTAATATGTCATAATTCTTTCATAAAGTTATTGAATGGATTAAATAATCAATATTTCTATATTTAACGAAATTGGAAACCGAATATTAGGCAACGTGGTTGATTTGTTTATTGCCTATTGTTCCACATAAAAAGTCGCATACATAAATGCACAATTTGATACATGGAGAGTTTGGTTAGCGCCATGATGGAATTATACGTACGATTCCAACAGTGGAATGATACGATATAATTAACTGATAGGAATTTCCCGCAATATGACAAGTATGTTAAGTGCCTCAAACATAAACTAAGTTTATCTCCAAATCAATAGTTGGGTTTGAAGCAAAAAAATATTGATATTTTTACGACAATATTTTCCTACTAACAGTCGTCTCAATAATGCGCGTTCATTATGCAACAATGTCCATTATGAGTGGCGACGGATATAAAAAATGGTACAGTATGTCACATATACAGACAGACGCCAGTCGTATCATTAAAAGAATTAAAATGTAGAACAAAATGCATGAAGCGGTCCGACGGACATCGTAAATTGATCAAGAATCTTAACGATTCAGAAGACAAGATCGGAAAAATCGTATCGTATTACTTATTGATTTAATTTAAAAAAGGGGCTTTTAAGTTGTGATATCTTTAGATATTTTTAGCTATTAAGATATGATTGAGCTTAAGCACATGAGTCATTATTTACACGTTTATGCAGATTTACACATATGGATTTTTGAATCTTTTTATGGTTAAATAAGAAGTAAGTTTCAATGACTAAGTATGTATATTCCCTTCTGAACCGTTTAACAGAAGAAATAAATTGTATTATGAGGTTTCTGCAGTGGAACGTAGAATGAAAGACTAATATGACTCTATATAGGAACAAATCTTGATAATTTTTAGATGTATATTAGTATAGTTTTAATTTATTACCGACATAATCATTGGTGGTTATACAATGATTCCATCAATAAAAACGTATGTACAATTTACTGCAAACTTCAGATCTTTCGAAGGGTAATTTCGTTCCGTGTTTGGAAATTTATATATTCCTATATTTCCTTATTATGGATACAATTAGAAATTTAACGAAGCACAACGTATAATAGTACCTACAATCTACCGGCTCAGTTCTGATTTACTGGGCTTATGCTAACTATTTTAATAGCATCGTTATAAACCAAATGTGGTGTTTAATCAAGCGGTGAGATGTTTAAAAGCTCTCGTCATATGATCAGTACTGAGATTACTTCGAAGCGGGCTACTCGCGTTCTCGGCTGTGTGAGAAATGTCACTGTCATTCAAAGAAGGAATGTTCATTAAAAATGAAAACAGAATTATTTTTACAAAACTACAGAATTTGTAGGGTATTCATGTTACAGAAAACATGCCTGATGGAGTATTGGATTAGAAATATTGACGAGAGAAAACGAATTAAAAACCCAACAATGTTATCACAAATTTTATTGTTAATATATTAGTGACAGAAGCCTAATGATTTCTATTGATCCTTCGTACAAATGGGAAGATTACTCAGTATATTTTAATTACATCCATACGTTATACATATAGATGTTATATATTTGGAAGTTTGGACTACAAATGCACTGCCTCGTCACTTATTTCTGCTGCAAGCATGTGGAAGAAGTTCTGTCTTTGTTTGTGATTATCAGCGTTACCTAAGAAACGATCACTGAGCTTAGCATGTTAATAATTTTATTAAGTTCTAATTTAGTTATCAAAAAATTTATGATAGATAACAAATGTCGAAGAACCTACATAAATAAATATTTAAGTAAATAATAAAGGCAAATATTTATGTTGAATTAAGCAAAAACTTTTGAAGTTAGCTTAACAAGAATAATCAATACAGATAACACTATTTGCCGGAAGATATTAATACGTATACATATCGTGTCCTAACGAGCTGGTAACTTATCAATTGAACCACAAACCAGCGGTATTTCACTAATAAAGGCGGTGAAACATAACTTGTGCCCACATTAATTTGTAGCGAGTTATGGTAAGTTAGTTATGTCGTCAATTCCGAGACTTTGTTACAGCGCAGATATAAATTGTGATAACGACCAGTAGGTATTTGTTTAGGAAAGCTTTCGTTGCACTGATGGTAACGTCGTTAAATGTTGAAGATTTGTGTTTGTCGATACTGTTGAAACTTAGTGTTAAATTTTCAATCGTACAAAAACCGTTGATTCGAAATGTATTATCAAACCGACATCACGACTGTAATATTTAAATAATTATTACGTCAATTATACCTTACTTTAATCATTATTGTATTATACAATATAATTACAATAATAATAACCAATTGGACTTGCTACATTACATCGTTGTTTTGTACTGTGCTCTTGACTCATCTCACCAATTTGTACTCTGGATCCTGTCGATACTTGAACACAATACGCCAGCTTATTATTACCTGGTTACCGCAGTCCCACACATTCATTAAATAGACTGAATATCTTCTCGTCTATCTTATGCTCGTTTAGGATAAACGAGACAGCACAAATGTGCATGCGCCGATGTGTAGGTCGCTGGTAACCATTAAAACCACGGGGATGTAAATCTGTTCTGACTAAAAGCCTAGACTACAAACAAGTAACTCGTTACCATTTAAGCCACAAATCATATAAAGAAATCGTTAGGCAATTAAAATTGCGCTATGAATAAACCGAAGAGTAATGAGTGACATAAATAAAAGAGTTTACGTGAGTTGAAATGGTATAACAGCTAAGTACTTAAGGCGCTTGAGATCTAAACAAAGCGCCATAAAATTGTCAATGAAAATTGATTAACGATTTAGCGACTTTTGTTTCCTTTTCCAGCGACGATTGACCATCTTAAGAGTGGTGGTAGTAAGCGTTTCATAAGCTTAAAAATATACGATACAATTGTATAAATAACAAATCTTCATTCATGCACTTATTCAAAATATATTTCATATTAAGTTTTTAATCACAAAAACGGCACGCTCTTCTGAGTTACGAGCACGAATTTCAATAAAAATATATTAATATAGTAGAGCTAAGGATAATTTTACTATATCATCACTCCAGGTCCCTTACGGAGCAATCAGGGAAAACCGAGTGCCGAGTATCTTTATTTGAAAATAAATTTAGCTACTGAATGATTATATCTTCCTATGTATGTATATTGAAGCCTAAAGTGTTAAGAATTATTGCGATTCGGGGCCAACAAATATTTGCTATCAGATTTTTATCAACAAAGAAGGTCCACCTGCATAACGATAATACATATGACATTGATATTAGGTAAGACTTCAGTCTAATTAAGCAATGTAAACGCTTTCCTAATATTGTGTTCAACAAATAAACCTTGGTGGTACAATCTAATAATAAAAACATAAGGAGCAAAGTATACTTATACAGAAAAGGACGGATTTAATGTAGAGTTATGAAAAGCAATTAATTACTTCTCGATTCTAAGACTAAAACAAACTCAGCTAAAACATACTCAATTAAAAGTTTAAACTCAATGATTAGTCATATGTTTGAAACCAT
>DWFV01001808.1:0-10601 GCA_018246775.1 Parelbella machaon machaon | reverse complement strand
ATAATACATTAACCAGAATCATCATCATATCATCCTTTACCGTTCCACTGCTGGACATAGCCCTTTCCCAACGTGTGCAACAACACACGTTCCCAACCAGAATGGCCGATTACACAGATTATTTTGCATTTCTTTTTTTATATAGGTATAACTTATTTGCGAACTGCGATATCGATTTGTTCTGTTCCGTTCTAGCCACAGACGCCTGTGTTTGTGGAATGCAGCGACCCCATAGATGAACTAACGGGGCTCAATGACAGAAAAAGAAAGACAAAAGCATATAAATATTGTATGCATAAAATTATTTGAAGTGTATTTCTGCTCCGACGCCATTCCCTCAATTAATTCATTTTCGCGTCCTTTGTTGGCTAACACAAAGAGCTCACGTCATACATTCGTTAAGCTCTTAATGCTTGCATTGTGGATGTTAAAAATTCATTTTTGGAACTCATTTGAATGACTCAGCGCACTGACAGACCTGAAGCGATCTATTGAACTGTCACTAATAAGTTTGAAAGTTTCATATCTCCAAAGGAACTTATTTGACGACGTTTCAGAATTTCCAGAGACTGAGTTTTTGCAAAGATAAAGTTTCTTTTTCACTTGATGACACTCGGCACTGATCCAGTCTTGAAGATAATAGAACAGATAAGATAAGTATACTTGATAACGGTCTTAGCATGTAAATTGATATATTTGACGTTAATTGTTTCAGCGAATGAAATTAGCTTAACTTAAAGTAAAGATAATTAATCAAAAAACTTCACGTGCGTATTCAAATGAAAATCAATTTCACTAAAAGCTCCACTAAAATCCATATATTAATATTTATCCTTTCTTTTTTGCAACACCGATAACATTCACAAAATACAACATTCGCAAAATTAATTTCTAAGTTATTAATTTCGGGGTGATTCTTTTACATTCATCACTCTTATTATTTGAGTCGTCTATTTTACTGTACTAATTAACATAACATCACGCCTACATTTCTTCAACGAGGTAGACAGAGTAGTTTTGTACATACTTACACTTTTCACCGGTTTTGTTATACGACCCATGAAATAGGGGGTGAGCCTATAGCCATCCATACGCCGGGCACAAATTCAGAATCCGACCCATTACTAATAGTGCCAAGTTAGAAAAACTCAACAATACTCCATTCGTCCCGAGTATGGAATCCAGGACGTATTGCTAAAAGTCGCGCTAACAATTCACCATAACAGCGAGGCAGCCAAAGTAATTACTCTTTTCTTTGAACTGGGTTTACATATTTCATAAATACATAAAAATAAATAACTTTACCTGAACAACAGTACATCTTTTATCGACAACAACAATCACCACGCTCCCAATTACCAATCGGAATACGTGCATTTTTGTACAAATTTAATTTCAGACTCTTTTTAATATTTTATCATACATGAAAGTAAGGGTGAAAAGTTGCATTTATTTAATGCCGGTACGGGGAAAAGCTTTCGTTCGGTATCGTGGTGGAGAATCCCCTGAGTGCCCATGTACCTACGAGAGTGTATCGTATCGCCGATAAAATATGAAATATACCTACGTATGGCAATTTTTTTTTTCTTACGGAGATTTGCTAAAATTTTAATCAGTAGTTAACTTTTAATCACTGATTACATTTTTGACAGTTTACTTTAATACATTTTTGTAATAGATAATAATTTTGATAAGGCACATCCTTATCGAAGGCACAAGAAAAACTCAAGCAACTATTCATATATTCATCTAATAAGTCAGTAAAGGATGACATATTTTAATATATTATCTGTGACGCGCACGTCCTCTTGTAACATTTTTCCTTCAGCGTGACTAAGCTAGAGAGACGCCCGTAAATGCCTTTCATCGACGTCATTTATCTTGACAGAACGTAACATTCGTTTGCTGGATAACCAAATTTTGTGATGAGAAACTCTTTTCGAATAGAAAAGTATAGTTTAATGATAAAAAACAACTCTGTTTTACAATAATTTTTCTATTGCAGAACTATGTATTTTTTATGTACTAGCTGCGCAAAGAAAAAGAACCTTACGAGATCTGTCAAATCCATTAGCTGTCATTTAATGCATGCCACTAATAACCTAACCTTCAATTCCAAACAGCGTATTGTTATTAATATACTGTGGTAATGAATTTGTGTCGTTTGCTATAAACGGACGATTAAAAAGCTATCGTAATAACAGAATTAAATTAAAAATTACCATAAGAATGTGCCTATTTGGCTATATAATGAAGATATCAACCAAACAATCGTAAAACTGGTTAGAGTATTTAGCTAATAGGTACGATGAACTCACATAATTGAATATTAAATAGTTACAATATATTTAACATTGGAAGTCAATGCTATGCTTAATATGGTAATGATTGTCTAAAATGTTCCATCGATCGTTTAAAAGTTACACAGAGTTATTTTAATATCGATAACTAACCCTTAAAATGGGAATGCTAACGAAAAGTTCCTAAATTGTTAATATCCCTTCGGAGATTTGTTTAGTTTATTAGAGAAAATATTGAGAGACTTCTGATTGAATAAATTTTCAAATTACACTGCTGACTGAGTTAAATTAAACAAGGCTGAAATTTAGATAAAAAAATATATATGATTTAAATTTAAACAAAAACTAAAAAAAATAAATGCATAAATCGAATTTGCTCAGTGTACAAAAATAATTAAATGCTGAGCGTAGTTCCGAATACAACTTTAGTACATAAAAGTCGCATCCATTTTGCCGTAGTTTCGTTATTCCTCGAGCTCGTTTGTCGCGGACCCTTCTGTCATGAGCTTAATTTGAATTATGGGAGGGCAGACGGCAGACCGACGTCGCTCGATACACACGAACACTGTATAAAATTCATTCGATGCCCGTCAAGGGACACTGCGAATATTCAAGCATTCATACCGATACGCGTCTCCCTCACCTATTAGGGGAGTATGTAGTAATTTATGGGATATTAATAACATTGCATATTCTTCTATCCTACCTATAACATCTCTCCCAAAGGATAGATGTAGAAGTACTAGGATTCATTACGTAATGACTTTGAAATTTTATGCGGGGCTACGTTTGGAAAAATCCTAAGATAGATTTATTTTTAAATAGATTCATCGAAGTAATCCTCCAATTTTCGAATTTCTCAGTTCGTTGGGATAAATTTGATTTGAACCGCACATTCTCAAGGGACACTTAAAACTCCGAAGATTCACAAATTCCGCGTTCAAGCTTTGTTCAGGAGGAACTTTAATAAGCAATTACTTGTGATCAATTCAAATTTATTAGATATGAAGCGACTTTTATAACATGAACTCAAAGTAATTGAGGACATATTCTAATAGGTTTAGTGTTATGTAATAATAATAGTAATTGTAGTGAAACACATCTTTGTACAAAAACTCATATCTTCATAGTCGAAGCACAAGACTGAAGGAGAAGCAATGATATAAACGCTATAGAAACGAGATATGAAAGATAAAGACGAAATAAAAAATTTGAAAGTTTTAAATTCTAATTTAATTTAAATATCACTCGTTTCATTTCCTCGGCGTTCTGTATCCAAAGTTGTTGCCATAAGTTACAGTACTTTAAATGCAGTCGACTTATAACTGAGAAGTTTGAAGTTTCCTTGAAACCGAATTCAATCGGGGGAAATATGGCGTCCGGAAATGAAACCGACAGCAGCAACTTTCGATGTATATGTATATTTTTCACTTTGCTTTGTTGACTTTGATGAATAATATATAAAACCGGTACTCATATTGAACTGAGTAAAGTAAATAATTGAATTGAATAGAGTTAGAAATGAATACGTCCTTATAATATCACATGATGAACAGAAAATTGTCGGTAATGAAATTTCAACTAATATTGTCTTGATCTGTATCAAATTTTATTGTCTTGATCTGTTAAGGCGGGTTAAATTATCGAATCTCCTTTTAATTTTCGAATAATAAATGATAAACCGAAAATATCAGTTTGAAATAGGAACAATCTTTTGTTAAAACCTTATACATACATGTGCTTCCGCAAGAAAGTGCTGCTACCGCTGCAAACTGCGAGTCCTGTAATATTTCAATTGGACGGATTCCTTTTCATCAATTGGCTGAATCTAATACTAAAGTATTCGCTCCCTTCAGGAATTGATTTGAGTGAGAATATTCAAGTATAATCATTATGTGCATAAAGTTAACATGACATGGTACATCAAATTTCAACATGGCTGTACAGAACCGTGGGGACTTAAAATTAATTTAGAAAATATGAAAAGATAGTGTTGTACAAGTATTGTGCATAAAAATATTCGATAGAAAGAGATTTTCCAAAGTCCACATTCAAATCGTGTAAATAAAGAGGAAAGACTAGAACGTAAACGTTATATTCGGTCCAACGAAAGTCATATTTCTAGTGTTGCCATCGGAAGAATGGTTCTTTATTAAATTCTGTTTCGAAACCGGTTGTTTGATTATCGACAATATAAGATCGGTCGGATGTTTGACAACTCCGTATTTTTCTGCTACGTTATTAAATTCTCCGATATGGAATTATTGATTTCCTACATTGTCTGTTTCGTTTGAATTTCATTTTTGTTTGATGTTTATTAATAAAGTACCGAACCCGACAATTGAGTAAATTTGATTCTATTATACAAGAACGTTGACAACATTCATAAATGTCTATTTGTTATATTTTAAACATGGGAGATATATTGGTTCTTCAAGTTCATTAGTTTTCAGTACCACCATCGAAATTACCGTCCCGTACTATAAAAACTATATCATCATTGTTGTCATCATCAGTAACATGATTATTATTATATAACTCAATAGGTCACCAGCTACTATTCTATTGTGGGCCGTAAAAGTAACTGGTGAAAAGTGAGAGTGTTCTACACTCTTTTGCCTACCCCTTAGGGCGTTATATTACGTTCGATAGTTCCTTTACAATTAGACATTAATTTTATGATATATTTATCAATTCGCAATCTTAAGTCTTTCTATGATTTCACTTACATTACATTTAAACTATTAAAACAGAAATTAACTCCAAAGGATTTTGAAATTCCACTGGTCATTTGTAGTGGAAATCGTAGAAACTCCACTTAATTAAATATTTCCCGTTGCTTGCTTCAGTTGTTTGATCCCATCGACACGAGATCGGATGTTTGACAACTTTGTATTCGTGCTTCTTTATTAAAATTCCAACCGAATGTTCGTGTTATTGATTTAGAAAGCCAATACATTTGAGCGTGTTTAGCTACTTTGGAAGAAACATAAAGTAAGATGTATGGGTCGATAAGATATATAACTTTAAACATGTAATAAAAAAAGAATGAAAAAAAATATTGAAAATGAAATTACAAATTGCTATATTTTTAAATAGTTTTAAATTTAATTTAAAAGTAAATCACAAGTACTTTTATTACTAGTCACTTTGAAAAATTATTAAAAATTGTACAGTGGCTATATTTTTAGTTAGCTATACTGTAATGAATTTATTAAGGTACCGAACGTGGGAGTGCACCTATTGTCGATTTTACCATAGCGCTATTTAAGAATTTCATAATAGCAAAGTTTCAAAGAACGTCTTTATAATGGACGTTTCATTAAAATTAAAATTATTTTCCTTTTCAGGCAAACTTCGTGGAAAATAGTTTTGTTAATAATAACTTCCTGTTGAACGGAACTGTTGCTGTTCCGTTTTACTCTATAACTTTATAATTCATTTTCTCATAGACAATTTGTTGTTCTTATATTTTAAGAAACATTAGAGTTTTGTGATCATTTAAAACAAAAATGTTGAGTACTAAACACCAATGGAGTTATAAATCAATAATGATATATGTATATAAAAATGTAGAACAAGAGTAAAAAGCACGTAAATATATTTGTCTCCACATATGTATGTACATACGTATTATATTTATAATTAAAACAAATTCATTTCACAAATAAAAGTAATTCGACTGCCATTAAAATAATTACTTTTTGCTGTGCGACAATTATGCAATACGCTTTCAAACTAAATAAACCCGGAGCTTCCCTTAATAATTTTAATTATAATTACATCAGCCGTAAAATTTAAACAACTGTTTATTTGTGAAAATTAAAATGTCTTTTACATTCAATAAACGTTCCCCTTACTCGACTACCGCCCAGCGAAGGGAAGTCTAAGCATCTTCTAATATTAATCAATTTTGTTTTGTTCATATAATTACCTATTTTACGATTAAATCTACCTTCGTTTTAAAATTATTCGTGAATCCAGTCCAAGTCAAAGCCGGTACGTTTGAAAAACCCATAGCAAGTAAGCTCAGTAGCTAAACCCCTTAATACCGTGACATGGAAACTTCATACCGTTTAAATACTATTAACGTCAGTGGGAGCTCCTTAAACAGGTCGATTAACCAGTCTCTCAGCTCACTCTATTAATTCAAACCTTGAATAACTTAAATAGCATTTAAAAATTAATTTAATAGGAATTATTATTCTATGGAGAAGTAAACAATTAAATCGCCTTTAATAGGGCTGTAAGCAACTGTTTCATTATTATCATTATAACACCACGTCAGATCCCGAACGGAGTGGGCAGAGAGCGTTTTTTTATTAAATAATGTTTTTTTTCATCTTCAAAGCAGTGATAACGAAATACGCAATGTGAGAACAATGTTATGAATATTCGAAAATTGTGTTGTTTTACTGCAGTCAGTGAATGTTAATATGAAATTACATTATTATAATCTTTCTTGCCGTTTATTGCGTAACTATTTTAGCCTTCAGTTTGCACGACGTCCGACTCGTTTCGGAAATTTCTCAGTCGAGAGGATCCCTCCGTTCCGATAGCCGGCCGGACTGACATCTGAATGATGAATAGCGCTATTTGGGTCTAGGGTCTAATGTCTATTTTCATCTATCCCTGTATCCCGGCATCTGGTATCCAGCTCAATAAACTATACCCACGTATGAACTAATAAACTGTAGCTGAAAGCTCTATCAATATACTGTTGTTCACATATTTCACAATATTGCTATAAAGCTCAATATTGCGTTAATACGATCAAAACTAGTGATTCCATGGAAAATCCGGTTAGAAGGGAACGTTTAATCCCTTGTGTTTCCACCCAGGGCTATCCGCTTAGAGACTGCTTAACTAATCGCATATCAGTTAACGAGCACAGTGAGGGCTGTTGAGACACGATAACATGTTCATAGCCTCAGCTCTGTTAGGTCCATACACTAGTATATACTATAAGCGACCAGCTATAAAGATAGTAACTATCATAATTACCATCGTCATCATCATCACCACTATCATCATTATCGCCACCATCATCATTGTCCACACTGGACTTAAGCCTCTCCAGTAGCATGCCACTGAGCTGGATCTTTCGCTCTTCGCGTAATAAGATAAGATAGTAACTCTACAGATCGATTACTTTTACAATGCTTATCGTGATTCAACCTTTTGTTGTTCCACTATTGGACATGAGGGTCTTTACAGAATGAACATTGTTAATACTTTAGTTTAATATGCCAAATGAGGGTTATGATTTGACTAGCGTGGCAGACTAGCCAGCCACTGGGATTAGCGGTGAAGGATGATTAAAGTCCAGTTTGCACGTTAGTGGAAGGAAACAGGAGACCGATCAGTTTAATAAGATGTTAAAATTTCCTAAAAAGTAGCAATTATAGTATTCGTATATATGTACATCATCATAATTATCATATGCATCAAATCAATAAAGTGTTCAGCTAACTGTGTCGGTGAGTATATTACACATGCAGACCAGTTGAAATCGACGTTAATCTTCTTAAGAAAATACAATGGAAACTTAACCCGAGAACTAGACGTAGTTGAGGGAGAAGTACAGAGAATTGGGGAGGCCGATAAGGTGTTGATTTACAAAGTTAATCCAGCGATGAGACGGAAAAGCTGATGTAATTGAGTGGTATCGCCGATCGGCTTGGGTTTCCTGCAGCGACTGATTAAAGACGTTACACACAAAGGAATACTTAATTACAAGTCCTTGTATTCCTTACAAATAGGTATACACGTGTACACATTGTCAACTATTATTTTGATGAGTAGATGTTTCGTGTTTTGAAGTAAATCGTTTTGGTGTATAACCATCGCTCTGTAGTGTTTGATAATAATTGTTTGTACGAACTATGTCGTATTGTTTTATAAATGATAAATGACAGCATAAATGTTCTTATTTTATTATTATTAATATACCGTTGCCTCCTGTCCTTTAAGTAAAAGATAGATTTTATTATATCGGTACGAGAGGTCTCTTATATCTTAGGCAGAGAGAGTTGAATGCCAAATATTCCTATCCGTTAGGTCTTGACGAGCTACTCTACATTCATCACGCAAGCCAGTTGCAGAGGCTTCTGTCTCTCCTATCAGCCAGTATCCTATCGACGTTAGTCAAGGGTAGGTGAGCTATAATCTCAACCGGTACCTGCATTTATCGACATCCACATCTACTTTGTAATTTAATAATGCTCCATTTTTTTTACCTGCCTATTTATCCTACTAAAAGGAAGAGGCTATGTTTATTAAAAAAAACAATTTGACACAACGTAATATCACGCCTGTATTTCCCTGAACTGATAGTCTGAGGATGGTGGTACACCGCGATAAACTACTACATATACATCCCACCATGGAACAGGGAGTGAGCCTATTTCCATATACCGAATAAAAACTCAATCTCTTTGCTACTACTGGAAATTACAAATTAGAAAAATCCAATAACATTTACTTTTTGCGACCAAGGGATCGAGCCCAGGACCTCTTGACTAGTAGTAGCGCTTACAATCACGTAATCAGGCAAGCGAGGCAGTTTCAGAACAATTCAATTGGACAATTATTTTAATCGACAGTACTTACGCAGATACATAGATTGGTAACATTACTTTGATTTGTAGTCGCGCCAAGGACCGTTCAACCAAAGAGGCAGTTTTAGAACAATTATTTCAATTACGTTTAGGAATAGTTCCGATATACGCAGCAATATAGTCAGATTGGTAACATTGTTTTGTTTTCCCTCGCGAATCAGGAGAACGTATCACATGGCACAGAGCTTTGATTAATTTCGCCGTCAACGAAACACTGCCATCCATCAGGCCCGACTAATTCATTGCCGGGTCGCCCGGGCCCTAAGTCTCGATACACACTAAACGTACAAATGTTGTGATTTTTTGTTCAGCTCGTTTGAAAACTATCATTGATGGGGGAGTCAGAAGTCTGCGAGATCGGCGTGGGTATATGAAGAGAGTAATGAATATAGAACAAATCTCAGAAGTCGCTGCTCTTGGACTGTCCTATAAAGAACCTGGCGTGAAAGCATAACAATAATAATAAAACTATTATTTGTTTTTATACAACGTTAGAGTTTAAAATGGCATAAAATCAAAAATTATTCAGCTTAAATTCGCCTGTAACGTGACAAAGTTTCTTAACTTAGCCATTGCGTGTTCATGAACGCTTAAAACCATATCGATTGTGACTGTTCGTAGAAATGTTACGAGTTACATGTAAGCGCTTAATAGCACCGGTTTAGTGATGTAACGTGATTATTGTACCTTTAAATGTGTACAATATCAAGTTGTATTAGGCTCTACAACCTGATGGGCGCGTCGTGCTGCGTGGGTTGGTTAAAGTTAAGCCTTGCGAGGAGGTTCCTCGTTGTGTTTAGTATTTTGTGTGGTTTCCGATAATTTGAATTTATAAATTGAGTTCTTTATAAATAGTAACGTAACATCACGCCCGTAATACGCGAAGTGGTAGGCCGAGGAGTGTAATACACTCCCACGTTTCACCAGTTACGTTTAAGTCCTCCAAAAATAGTGTGTATCTATATTGTTTGTTTTTGTGTAATTTCTGTGTATCGTATATGTAAATAAATATATCTGAATGAATGCTTGGTGATGTATATGAAGAACAATAAGCGATATATCAATAAGTTCATTTATCAGTACCTTTTCAGGGTCATATTCAGTCATCAGTTCCTTCTTAGGATGAGATTTAGTCATCACTTCCTTAGGAAGAGATATCCACGTGTTGATATGATCCAAGATAGAATAAATGTTATGTTTATTCACAAAGTTAGATTAGAAATAATAATATTCAGCATATATACATATATTTCTACACTACGTATTAATAGATATTAAATTACTATTAGCGTGTGTATTTAAAAATGCAAGCACAAATAGTATGAGTCATAAATTAATAAAATGTACATATTACGAGGAATCATAGAAACTCCAATACTGCTTTTAGATCATCATAAAAATAAACTTAACCATAAAATGTATACCTACTAAATATCACTTTCATAAACAGTTCCGGAAATAGCTGATCACGTTGTAAAATAAAAAGATGATGAATACTAATGAAGTAACTGTAAAGTTTAATTAATGATTAATGAAAGTGTGAGTATGTTTGCTCCGAGAGCGTGGCTTATGGCCCGCTTGGCTGGCGGAGCGGAGCGACTCACTCTCAGCGAAGGACGAAAACTCGTCCATTGTTTACTCTCCCCAGGGTTGGCAACTGGCCTATATTATGGAGCTGTTG
>DWFV01001807.1:0-10604 GCA_018246775.1 Parelbella machaon machaon | reverse complement strand
TATATCCATACTAATATTATAAATGCGAAAGTAACTCTCTTTGTCTATCTGTGTCATCACGGCCTAACCGCTGAACCGATTGGGATGAAATTTCATATAGAGATACCTGAGGGTCTTGGGATGAACGTAGGCTATTTTTTTCTCCCATTATTTTTTCCAGGTATTTATTTCATTGTTTTACGAAAAGGTCGCTGAAAATGGACTTCCTACGCTTACATGGCGTGCGCTGGCTCAACCTTATGATATACATAAAAACAATGTTCTACAGTAATATTGTCCTTAAAAAAACTATAAAAAGTCCGCGATGGCATATGTTTATTTCTTTTGATTGAACCACCCTAACCATTTTAATATATTTTGTTTAAATTTATCGAGTTATTGTTAATGTGTTTTTTCGAATTTGGTATTAATCCTTATCAAAATAAACATAATAGTCACCTTTGGTAATTCATCTAAATTGAAAATGTACTTTACAGTACATTGTTATAATAAATACTTTAGGAGATATTGTAGATTCAAAATTATCCGCAACGAAAAATCACGCACAGAATGGGAAGCACGCGAGGAAGCGGCTGCGGGGTGCTCGCGAGAACGGCGGACGAGCCTTGTGGTGCGCGGGGACGGTTTGGTTATAGAATGATCAACCCGAAGTTCAAACGGGCAGGCAGACACATGAGGATAGACAATGTTGAGAGATGTGTCAATTTTCATATGTTTACGATATATTACTAATGTTTATGTGGTTATTTGTTATTAATCCATATTTTTGTTTGGTTCTCTTCGCTTATTTGGATAGTAGATTAGTTAGACTTTTCTTAATTAGGTAATACTTAAGTATTTTGTTCTGTTTTATTCTGATACTATGTTTGTGTTACTATTAATTTTGATATTCCATACTGTTATAAATGCGAAAATGTGTCTATCTGTCTGTTACTTCTTCACGCCTAAACCGTTGAACCGATTTAAATGAAATTTGGTACAGAGATAGTTTGAATCCCAGGGTTGGACAGACTACCCTTTATCACGAAATAAAGTATTGAAGGGGTTGAAACAGGATATGAAAGTTTGTATGGGAGTCCGTGATTATCGAAAATAAAACAATGAAACTGTATTTGTGCACTTAATACGATAAATATTTGTTCAAAATGTTGCCCCAAGCAGTTGCAATAGGTTGCAAAGTGGAATAGTTATTCCACGCGACGAATTCGCGGTCAAAATCTAGTGTAGATATATATTATATATCTCTCTGTTGTTACTGTTCTACCTCTGATTGGAATACTACACAACTCTGTTCTAGAGAATTGGTGGTGTTTAAAATTTAAAGGAGATAAATAAGAATAAAAAAATGAGTTTTTTTGTCAACTTAGTATATATCTTTATTATATTTAATTTAAAACAAAGCCATAATAATTACATATGGTATGGAGAAGGTGTGGGCATAGGTACACTCATAAGAGGCGAGTCTAAATATTCCATTTCATTAGTACTAGTGGTGGGTTCTGTCTGAGATGTCATCTTTTGTTGTAAAGCCTCATGTAATTTGTGAACGGAATCATTGTGTTGAGTGCCAGGCTGCAGTGCCTTCATTAATGTCTGAATCCTTGTTTCAGGCAATTTGGGGTGTATATACCACAGCAGTTTTAATAAATGCCTTGTAACATTATCCTTTGAAAGACCAGCAAAGAAAAATTCATCAAATAGTACTGTACTAAAGTCTTCGCCTTGAAATTCATCAGGCAATTGTATCAATAAAGCAACTAAAGCATGCAGGAAAGGATCCTCATAGGCTCGTCCATCTTTACAGCTACCTAATATGCTCAAAATTCGAAGTAAGGCACCTCTATCTCTTAATTTAGCTGCATGTAAAGTGTAGTACATGGCCAGCACACCACATACAGAACTCTCCCTCATGTAGGCTTCACAAGCATCCGGAGGTGGTCCTGAGTGTTCAATAGTAGTGATAGCAGATTCTCTCTCGTCAGGAGGAAGCTTATTATGTAGGGATCGAACTTGGTCATCAACCATTAGGGACATCAAAGCTGGGAGATACTTAGTTACAACTTGACTATCCAATTTAGGTTCCTTGAACTCCTGAGAATCAATCATAACCCATGAACTGAGACCTAAAGCTAACATCCTCAGTAATAGAATTAATATAGTGTTGTCTCGTGGCAGGCCTTCTGTATTGATTAAATGTTGCAATATTTTTATAGCTGATGTAGCCAGGAAATTTATGGCATAAGGATCACATAAAGTCATAGACAGATCTCCGAGTACTTGCTCCTGTCCCCGTTTAATACTGTCTAAGAAGCCTTGTAGTTCTCTTGACCTTTTTATATCAACATTTCTCTCTCTAATGCAGGCATCCAAGCACCATGTGAATTTATGACATGGATCAACTGATATAATGTCATGGATTTCTGAGTCATGTAATGCCATTAATAATTCTGCCCGCAAAGTACAATAGTGTACATTTCTTGTCCTAAGGAATAGGGTTCTGAGGAATTGCAGGACCATGTCATAAAGCTTGACGCTGCTGCCTATCATATGTGCCAATTTCTGTACCACAGCACCCTGCCTTCTCACTTTGGGTGATGGTGAAAAAAATAGGCTAGTGAGATTTTCATGATCAAATAGTATATTCTCTTTCTCTCTTATATATTGACTGAGCAAAGGTGATACTTCGTCTCCAAACAGTGACTGGTTGTCTTGCCAAATTTGTCTCTTCACTTCTGTATCAGTGTCATTGTAAAGTTCGCGATCCCTTACTAAAACTCTGAGGAACTTGTCATCAATGTGTGGAGTATTTTTGAGGATACTCATAATAACAGGTCTTAGAGCTTTAACTCTAACAACTGGAAAACTTTTTAATAATAATTCTTTCAGTTTTTTGTCATATTCTTTACCGTCCTTCGAGCCGACTTCATTAATGTGAGCTATGAGTTTGTCTCTTAGTTCTTCTAGTACAGAAGTATGAAAATCGAGTCGACGTACTCCATGAAGGTCAAGAAGAGGAAGCATCGGTCTTAAAGAAGGTAATAAGATACCGTTCTCCAGTTGAAACTCCTCAATTGCTTTTAAAGGGTCCGTACAACTAGTAAGAGCATCACGCAGAAAAGTTTGTCCGGGTACGCCAACATCTTCAAGTCCAGTTCCAGGCAACTTGCTCGAAGAAGCCATGATTTTATATATGAAGTGTTCAGTCTTTACTTAGTTATGGAATAAATAAATATATGGTCTTATTTAATAAATAAACAATACCGCTTTACATTACCGCCTGCACAAAAACAATTAAAACTTGAACGTCACAGATACAAACACCATGTCGTCAACGTCAAATAAAAAAAAAAAAATTGACTTCTTAGAATATTATATATTTGCCCATTCAATCAGCCAAGAATAAATTTATATTTGTCTCACTTTTTGATTGTATGTTTTAGCATACAGTAAACTATATATAATCACTGTCGGCAGATAATAAATCCACAAATAATATCTATGCAAGATGAAAGTATTATGTAAAATTAGCAAACGTTAGCAACAAATTCCATATTAACTCACCATTGGCAAAATGCAATTATCGTTGTGTGGGATATTAGCAAAGTAAAATGTATTTTATTGACAGTAGTATGTATGGAGTAACATAATATATAATTTTTTTATACTTACCTATATAGCTTGTTTGACAATTGACATGCGATGTGTCTAAAATGTTTATTTATATAATTTTGTTCTCGCTACTGCAATAATACTAAATTACTAACTTTATATTATTTTATCTAATGTTATAAGTGTATATGAAGTCGTTGTTGTCAAACAGATAATAATTAATTTATTTTAACCATTTGTTATATGTAAATAACTAGCCATAAAATAGAAACAAAACCGGACAACATATTTTAGTCATCATGTCTGATGTTGATAAACAGAAAACGTAAGATACCTAGGGACTTTATTTGCTTACTCGTTACTTACCATTTGTGATTTTAAGATAAACTTTATGTAATGCATTTTTTAACCCCTAACTTATTTTTAGGTTAATTTGCGGGGATGTAAACGGAAAATTTAACTTGTTGTTTTCCCGTGTCGAATCTATAATAAAAAAATCTGGTTCCTTTGAAATATTGTTGTGTACCGGAAACTTTTTTGGTGATGATAATTCACAGTTGGATGCATACAAAATGGGTACTAGAAAAGGTAAACATTAAACCTATTTATTGAAGTGTTCACAGTAGTAAAAATTTTTGGTAATCTGAACTTAAAATTAACACCAACTTACATAATAAGGATTGAACGACAAGGGTGCAACCACTACAATTGTTCTGGGAGCATTTCATAATCAGCCTCTAGATATCCACTGATGAACATGCGCCTCCCTTTATTGGCGCCACTCCTAGGCCTTCAGAATACAGCAGCTTCCTGCTGTCTTCTTCAGGTCGTCAGACCATCTGGTAGGAGGGTTATATATGCTTCTTTTACTGTGGTGTGGCCGCCACTTGATGACCTTTCTTCCCCATCAGTTGCTGGTCACTTGAACATTAACATAGTTATGTTCTCTTTATAAGTGTCATACGTACACTACATAGACATGTACTTATGGCAAAAACATGCTTCATTGTAATTCTATATCAGGCGAGACTCATTTTCCAATACAAAATCAGGTATTTAATGCTTTACTTTTAGTCTATGAGAGCTAGACTGCTCACTGCTAGAGAGACTGGGCTGCATTGGGCACTTACTATTAGATGGGCTTTTTGTTAATGGTATTATTTGAGTATGATGTTAGAAACAACTTAATACATCCTATTTTGTGTCTATTTCTATTGTGTAATAGGTCCTAAATTGATTTACTGCTTTTATATAACCATTTCAACATACGCTTTTTCAGTTCCAGTACCAACTTATGTATTTGGACCTACAAATCCAGACCATGTTTCGTATTACTGTGAGGAAGGAGGAGAGATAGCTCCCAATATTGTTTATATGGGTAATTATCAACTTATATCAATCCTTTGTGGATTGACCACTAGCTGTGTCTGCTACTTTATTTGTATCAGTTAATTGCTATTTATTTGTATTAATTTTTTGTAGAGTACCCTAAGACTTAGTATAAAATGTAACGTCACGCCTGTAATCCACAAAGGGGTAGGCAGAGGAGTGTAGTACAATCCCACATTTCACCAGTTACGTTTTAAGTCCCATGGAAGTGGTGAGAAAAAAGTGGTGAGACTATTGCCATACAGGGGCCACAATTCCAGACTTCAAGTCACTACTAGAAATTCTAAATTAGAAAAATCTAATAGCACCTGATCCGGGATTTTAACCTATTCGACGCTTGTGATTGGTTGATGGATAAGGTCGCCGGGTTTGACTATCATTTATTACTTTTCAAAGATTGTCTGTTTGAAACCAAACCGATCATAGAGGTATTTTAAATAGACTAGGGAACATACGGCTGCCTGTAAGCGGCAACGTCCGACGGTGAGACAGACAGAAATGATCGCGATACCCTATTTCTGTCTTACCTTACGACTGATGCCTGCGCAGCAAAAAGAACAGCTTGTTTTTCAAATAATGAACTTCGCTAGCGCTACCTGTGCGTGCGTGAGTAGGAAGAGATAGATAGGTAGCCTCATTTGCTTTCTCTCTTTTTTTCGATAGACACATATTAGGCTGGCTCACCTACTCTACGTATAATAACTGTATGAAACCGATATTTTCAACTCGATTTAAATGCCATTTTGCAGTTTATAATAATAAGAGACAGCAGTGACAGCCTAGTGGTTAAGAATTCAGCCTCTCATTCTGGGGGTGCTGGGTTCAAATCCATGGCGCGCACCTCTTTACAAAAGTGCGTTTTTAGTTTAAATATCACTTGCTAACGGTGAAGGAACACATCGTGAGGAAACCTGCACACCTTAGAATTTATAAAAAAGAAAAAAAAATATTCTAAGGTGTGTGAAGTCTGCCAACCCGCATTTGGCCAGCGAGGCAGACTATGGCCTTAACCCTCCCAATATGAGAGGAAACCCATATTCCAACAGTGGAATGTATAATGGGTCGATTATTTAATAATAAGAGAAGCACAGTATGATCGTTATTTTAAATTCCGTGCACGAGCATACTAAAATTTCATTTTTGACTAAATATGCAGATTGCCGTCTTTGATTATAGAATCAAAATGAGTATCAAAATAAAATGAGTTGTATAGACAACTCATTTTAGAATAAAATTACTGTATTATTGGACAAAGATATGATTTATAAATTGGATTCAAATGTAACTATAAAGATAGTAATAAAATGTATATTTCCAGGAAGACGAGGTTTATTTTCAACAAGTTCGGACATTAAAATAGTCTACTTGAGTGGTTTATCAAGAAGAGAGCTCGGTAAAGATATACCTATGTGCATGTTTGAGCCGAGTGACTGCCTGGCTGTCAGAGATGCATGTCTGAGAGGACAGAGTGACTTCAGGGGTGTCGATGTTCTAATTACAAGTTTGTGGCCTGCAGGTATACAACAGGATGAATTGCAAAAGGTATGAACAATCCTACCTTTGATAAGAAAAAAATAAATTTTTATTAATGTTAATCAGTTACTTTTGGATATGAGATTTTACTTTGGGAGTAGTAAACAAACTCAGGACTAGACGAATAGTACTTTTAGTGTATAAATTGTTAATTAAATTATTGAAGTTAAATTGGTGAGAAGGTATCAGGAATTAGGATTTTTAGTATTATAACCCTGGTTAGTATAGGTCAGTATGAATGCATTTAGCAATAGTTAGTATCTGCATTAATCAAGGTTATGTTATTTATTCTACTATCCACTATACACCAATCTCTTAAGGAGAATAATTGTGAAGTGCACCTGAGTGTTGACTATAGTTAAATTGCTGATGGTGTGCTATTACTGCTAAATATTTGATAAAAATGATAGTATTCGTAAGAAATATATATTTATGTCATGTGGTCTTGTATGCATAGTGATTGTATGCACTATATTCATGTTGCAGGTAGAGGTACCACAAACACAATTATCAGACCTGGTGGCGTGGTTAGCAATTCATGTTAAACCGAGATACCATTTTGTACCATCATTAGACAAGTTTTATGAACGTCAACCATACAGGTTTGTATTAACACACAGACTACGGACATTTTGTGTATCTGAGTTTTTATCATGTGGGAATATTTCCAAAGGATTTTTTATTTAAAGAAATGCCTATATTTATAGGCATAATGTTCATGTATAAACACTTTGTTAATAGTATGAGCTTCCCCATATAGATTCTCAGGATTATTACAGTATCCAAGTACAGTTATAGATGTTTCAGAACTTAAATTAAACACGTTAATAAATAGCAATGAAAATAAATCAATTTTCTATTATTAGAAACCAAAGTGCGCACCAAGACTATAAAGAGTGTGCGACGCGATTCATAGCCCTGGCGCCAGTGGGAAACAAAGAGAAAGAAAAGTGGATATATGCATGCTCTCTGCAGCCCATCATGAAGATGCGAATGACTGATCTCTTGCAGGGTACCACTGATGAGACACCGTGTCCTTATAATCCAGATATGCTTTTACAACACCATCCTGGGAGGGTTGTTCAGGTAAAACTTATGTCATTTTAAATTATAAATTTATCTTAAGTTATGGCTATGCTATTTGAGTAAAAATGGGTACTAACTCTCTATTCTTACTTAATGTTGTAGGTGACAGGAAATGGACAATTCTTCTTCAATATGGACACAGATCAGCATGATGATTATGGCAATAGAAAAAGGAAAGGATCCGGTGATCATCGGGAAAAAAAGAAAATAGATTTTGACCCAGGTACTGATCATACAGAGATAGTGTGCAATTTGCATTATATAAAAAGGTTGTTATATAATGCAAATAAGTTACTGAAACTAAAATAAATTGTATACTAAAATATAGCGAGCGGTTGCAAGCGCGACTGCCGATCGGTAGGTCCTGGGTTCAAATCTCGGGTCGGGTGCTATTGGATTTTTCTAATTTAGATTTTCTAGTAGTGACTTTGAGTCTGGAACTGTGCCCGGTGTATGACAATAGGCTCACCATCTACTTCATGGGACTTAATAATACGTACGGGACGTAACTGGTGAAACGTGGGAGTGTACTACACTCCTCTGCCTACCCCTTCGGGGATTACAGGCGTGATGTTACGTTTTCCTGTGTTCCTATTGCTACTGTAAAATCCCTTCTATTGATTGCTACAGGTTTCATGACCTATTATATATTGCAGGGTGATATAAATGTTATAGGATCCTTTGATAGAAGAGGAGATCATGTCTACACTGGGAATGCTAAGGGGAAAATTCTGATTTTAGACTCTCAGACACTGGCTATAAAGGCTAGTTTTAAAATAACAGTTGGCACCTCTAGTACTACTAGCATTAAGAGTATTGAATTTGCCAGACGAGGAGAGTGAGTATATAATTTTTACATTGAGTGTAGTCCAAATTTACAGAATTATCCGACACATGTTTTCTTACATTTAATATAGATTTTTGTATTGGTGTCTAGAATAAAAGGATGTCTTTTTAATGGTTGTCTATCAATCATATTGAAAGTTTAGAAGATTTACTTACTTTTTTTAATCGAAATTATACAGTTGTTTTTTAGTAAACACATCAGACAGGGTGATAAGAGTATATGACACGAAAACTGTGCTGAAATGTGGAGTTAATGGTGAACCAGATCCAATTCAAAAACTACAGGACTTAGTTAATAAGTAAGTTTATTTAAATATTACAATTTTAGCAATTCACATGGGTTTTTATTTATTTTGTTATTGAGGTACTTTAGTTGTGCCCACAATAAATACAATTCTTAATTTAACCCTATTGTGAGAGTAATGAAAATAGTAGAAGCGCTCCAGGTCTGTAAGGATATAATAATTCCAGAACTACATGGAAGAAGTGTTGCTTCTCCGGCGACGGCGAATATATCTGTGCGGGCTCGGCGCGTCAGCACGCGCTCTACATCTGGGAGAAGTCCATCGGCAACATCGTTAAGATCCTGCACGGGACCAAGGGCGAGCTGCTGCTGGACGTCGTGTGGCACCCAATACGGCCAATCATCGCCAGTATCAGTGCTGGTCAGTTGTTTAATTACACAATTTTAATGTAATGGGATCACAAGCTATATTTTAAATCATTAAATTTTAAACTTTTCCATCCTAAGCTCTATTATACTGTTGAAAAGTTTGAAGTAGAAGAATGATTGTTTGATATATTTTTATGTTGTAACATTTATTGACTGCCTCGTTGGTCGAGTGGTGGCAAGCGCGACTGCCGATCGGGAGGTCCTGGGTTCAAATCCCGGGTCGGGTACTGTTGAATTTTTCTAATTTAGAATTTCTATTAGTGACTCGGAGTCTGGAATTGTGCTCGGTGTATGGCAATAGGCTCACCACCTATTCCGTGGGACTGAAACGTAACTGGTGAAAAGTGGGACTTTACTACACTCCTCTGCCTACCCCTTCGGGGATTACAGGCGTGATGTTATTTTTTTATTTTTATTTATTTCTTAGCCTGAAGTTAATGTGACACATAATAGTGTTAAAAAAATGTTGTGTGTAGTTGCAATAAACATTAAAAATCTTGCCTCGTTCCAGATCAGCAAAGTCTGACGACTTTAAGGAAAACTTACTCCGGCTGAAGCGGCTGGTGCTTATAGGTGGTCCAGATGACAATGTTATTACTCCTTGGCAAAGCAGGTAAAATTTCACCGAATTATAGCCGCTCTGAATGAGTAAAATAAGTAATAATAAAAAAGAACAATAATATTTAAAAAAAAAAAGGAGTGGAACACCCTTGGGACTCTTCAAAACAAGGGTGAATAGGCTTTTCCTACGCATGCTTGCTCCATCTTAGGACGCATTCGCGCTTTCCGTCAGGGGTGATCGCGGCCAAACGCTAGTCTATCACATGATAAAAAAAGTCTAGTAAAAACCAGCAGATGATATAGTCGAGTTAAAATTTCATTAAACATTTATTCTTATATTTAAAAAAAACTTATCATTTGGTTTTGAATGATGATAATAATAATAATTTATAAAACATTACAAAACATATTGCTCATTTGCGACTAGAGTGTAATATCTCAAAAACACTATATTTCATAAAACAGTTCATAGAACTGTCATAAGTCATATAATATTATAATAGTCATAAAATAATTATGATTTTAAACTCTGAACTGTTCTCTGAAAAAGAATGTTTTTGACATGTTACACACTAGTCGCAAATGAGCGAAATTATAATCATTGGATACGGGGTCGACTGTCAAAATGGAAAGGTTTTAAGACCATAGTCTGCCTGTTATCAAGGTGAGAAATCTAAGGTGTGCATGTGCCCTTAAAATGTTTCATTTCACCGTTACTGTGAAAGTCCGAATGATGATCATACAAATATTATTTATTTGATATCAATCAATATCATTCCATGAGTCCTTCCATGTCTGATTGACAAATAGTTGGAATAATTTTGTTCTTACAGCCCCAAGTATCCTCTTTAAAACAAGCTTGGGTTTATTTTCGTCACTATCATAGTTTTCGAGATATTTAATAAAT
>DWFV01001806.1:0-10605 GCA_018246775.1 Parelbella machaon machaon | reverse complement strand
TTATGCACGCTGTGATTATATGGCATGACCGATTTACAGCTGGTTCATAGGTGATTGATCCGTCTCATGGCTGATAAGTTTACCAATATACCTACGTTTCGCACTGGCCTTTATACAGCTCACTTTATACGAGTACACGAGGAAGTAGCTATCCGGCTGTTGGACGCTTATGTTATATGTAATATACATACATGTAGTAAAGGTAAATAGATCGATGGTTTAATACTATGCGTAAATACCCGCTATGTGCTAACACGGACCAGATTAATTTGGATACAGAAATGTTGTCGAACTTTTATTCATACGTACGTTAATTTCATGATTATCATCAACTGTTATCGTTCCACTGTAGGAGACCGGTATCTTCAGAGAATAAGAAGGTTACAGTCTGCCACGCTAGCCAGGTACGAACAGATTTCACACGCCTAAGAGACCATTATAATTTAAAGTTTATTGAATTGTAAGTAAATACATATATGTCTGAACGGCTAGCTGCAAGTATGCCTGCTGGTGAAAAAAAACAAAGCCAGCATAGACGTTTGCAATTTGTTTAAATTTATTATAACATTGTTGAGAAAACGTGCGCGAGTCCGCGCCCGCACACGTGTCGCGTTAGACCAGAGGGTGCTTCGGAACCCGCGTAATGTTCAACTGCACAAACAAACATTTCTAACATGTTACTATTGTTTCTGCCGTTATTGTCTCACATTCGTCAACAATGCTCGTGTTTGTATGAGTACTATTTGCATAAATCAGTCGACTCATAATGCTGAACTATGATTTTCTGACTGTCGAAACAAATGTGACGTATTGTGGTCTTTTAATAGGCTCTTGACGTCGCGATAACACAATAAACACTGTTTTTCAAATAATAATTGAGTGTTTATAGAAATATGTACAGAGAACTATAAAAATACCATCTAACTCAAAATTATTACTATTATTATATCAGCACGCCAGGCTTCTTTCGGAGTAGGCAGAGAGCACCGAGTGCCAGATAGGTAACCCTATTCTTACAAACCTGGCGAGCTTCTTATACAGTCATCTCTCTCTACATATAAGCACGACAGTTTCGAAGACTTCTGACTCTCCCAACAGCCAGCATTGACCTACTTGGTCAAGATAGGTTATTTTTGTTCTTCCTTGGCAATCATGTAACTCTGTCTATTTAAAACATGGAATACCATTACACACATATCTATACATTTATGTAACAGTATTATTATGTGTTATTTATATAATTAAGTACATACGTTACGTCTTACAAAGTAAGAATATATTATTAAATACATTGCGATACTTATTGTCGGTTAACTAGCATTTTTACCTTGATGCCTCATATGTCAGAAGTATGTATGTATAAATGCATTATGAATATTGATAGACAATCAATTCAAACAACGTTATGTTAAATAAAAAAATTCTGGTAAAAAAAAATACTTTCGTCGACAAACATTTTACCGTTCCGTATTGCATACCGGTCTCCTTTTAGCATGAGAAAGAGTAACGCCATATTCTGCCACACTGGCCGAGTGTGAGATGGCAGGCTTCATACATTTTAAAAAATTGTGTGGAAACTAAAGAGAACAGATTCCCTTATAATGCTCCCTTGTGTCATTACAGCAAGTCATATTTAATCTTTAAAACACGTCATATTATAATGAAAGAAGTACGTGACAGGATTTGAATCCAGGACCCCCGGACTTGGAGTCGGAATTCAAAGCCATTAGGTAGTTTTAATGCTGTCCTTTGTACAGTCACGATGACATACACATTAACGTATTAAAAATAAGAACAAGGATCCGCACAAAATTAAGTTAATGAAGTACAGGGTACATTATAAAAATATTTAATAAATGTGCTTAAAAATACTTATATATTGAGTAAGGATAGTTATACAGATATCATTTTCATCATCATCGTCAGCCTCTTTAAGTCCACTGCTGGACATGGCCTTCGCTGAGGGGTTTTTGTCCATAATCCCCTGCTTTGTACCTACATATGTGTATTATATCTGGGTAATAATGTAATCCCCCGACTATCAGAGACTATTCTTATTATAACTAGGTTAAAACTTTTTCCGCAGGTGCATACATAACGCACATAAACAGGAAAATGCATAAAGGGCATCAGACGACAATATGGCAGTCATTTAATCATTTATAGGGAATTCGACGTTCCGTCATTACCACATAAATACTGGTTGTATTTTAAAAGAGCAACGTTTTTCCTCTCGTCAGTCATTACCGACTTGACCCGGACACTCGACGCCAATAAATAAGTAATCATTTATTAATAATAGCCACTTCTACAAGTGTACTACCACACTCAATATGTAAATTGCGTAACTATTGTGAAATCTCCACATATAACACGATAGTAACGAAGATAAAATGAGTTGTAATAGCCAAGTGATTTGAACTGAGTTTCCCAGTCCGAGGGGCCTAAGTTCAAGTTCTTATGCGTACCTCTTTCTTTCAATTGATATGTTTTAAAGATTAAATATTATTTACTCTAATGTTGGAAGAAAACGTGATGGAAGCCGCACAACTTTGAGTTTTCCGTTATGTTTTTAAAGTGTGTGAAGTCAGCCAATCCGCGCTTCGCTAGCGTGGCAGACCTTAACCCTTTCGATTCTGTCGGGTAAGTCTGAGTTCAAGAATGCACCGATTAAAGATGGTGGGGATAATAAAGGAAAAAATTTCAGAACTTGTAATTGTAGATTTTTATCTCAACATGATTGAGCTTTGATATAAATCCATTGCGATCCCCAACTTGCATGCCCAGCGTATAAATTATGGACAAAAAAGGGGAGAGCCTATGTCCAGCAAAGTAAATGGGCTGAGGATGTAATAACTACAAAAAATAATTAATTATATTTCAAAACGTTGAGTAATGAAATTAGATCATAAATGTACAATGAGAGAGGAAACGTGCTAGTAATAACCGTGACCCGGACGTTGGATTTGCGTAGCATTTATTAATACTTAAATACTCTGCATGTTACGACACTATCATTAAGAGTATCACACAAAAAACAAGGAAGCTACCGAGCAGAAAAAAATTCTACATATCGCTTCATGGATTTGACTCGTCAATTTAACTTTATCAATATTCGCTGCCCCAACTGCGTATCTACGATTATATACCTTACTAAAATGTATTAGGTAGGTCATATACGTATATGATAAAATTTTAAATTTTATCTGTTTCCCCTTATATCTTATAGTTTGATGTAAGAATTCATATCAAACGAAATGTACATACTCGTAATATAAGTATCAAATATCAATAATAGTCCACAAACCTAAGGCAATAAAACAACACACACTATCTATATTTATATAGAACCGGAAACTTATTTCGTTTTTCATTTAACGCTATTATTAATGAGCACATTATGACACAGTAAAGACATGTGCAAGTAAGTACGGGAATAGCTTCAAAATTATATCAAAATTAGATCTAAATATGAAGTACTTCACAGCGTGGGGTGCGGATACTATAACTAGCATTTATACGTTTAAATTGTCGTCGTAAAATGACCACTAAGAAGAACATTTGAATTTTAAATTGAGCAGAAAAACGTCAAAGCAAAGATCGATTAAAAAAAATCAACTATAACGTTTAGTTTTCTATTGATATTAAGAAGTGTGTGTTATATCAAAACAATGAAAAATACTCTATTCTAACATCTATACATTTGTTTACATAACTTTAATAAATCCACTACCATTTGTAATAAATCATTGAAATTTAAAGGTTGGTCTGAAACCCTGCTGTAAGTCCCTGTGCCGTTAGTACGTGTAGTCTGTTAGTCTTTGGATATTCGCAGTTCAATACCTGTCCTCTAGCATTCATGTCTAGTACTCGTATGCTAGTAATCTTGAAAATTCTAAAATTAAAATATTATATTTTTTAGTAGTGTTGGCATGATTTTGTGAGCTGATTAAGACACTGTTTTCATGTTGTATGTGATATTTAAAAAAGGCGTCGTGCAAATGTATTTTTACAATCGGAAACGTGCAACCCCAAAAGCAAATGAGTTATGTTTTGTAAAGAGAGGCCTTGAATAATTACGCAGTATTCTTAAAAGATTTTTAAACATCTTTTTAAAAAAATATTTAAATGTAAATTAGCAAGTTCATTAAAACAAAAATTATTTATCCTCAGCCTCTTGATATTCACTGCTGGACATAGCCCTCCCCTAATCGGCGCCACTCTATCCGGTCCGGGGCTTTCCGAATCCAGCAGCTTCCCGCTGTCTTTTTCGAGTCTTCAGATCAAAAATTATTAGACCTCATATATTCATTCAATAAAGAACATATTATGTATAAAGAATATATTATTCCAATAAAGTATATTCCAATGTAAGCAAGAATTAATTAGCAAGCGTCTTTTATAATATATTTATTACTTTTGTAATATATTTATAACATATATTTTATATTATAAACTAGCAAGCATCTTTAATGATAGGCAAAAATTGGGTATGAATAGAGCCGGCTTTCGTAGTTTAGAAGTAATATTTGTACAAACTGTTCATTAATTACACAGAGCAAAACTGGCGGCTCCTAGTCCGCTACTATAGGACGAATATTACATCAAAACCCCTTTTCTGCTAATATCTAATTACCAATCTTCGCACACATTTCACTTGTCTCTGATTAATCTACAGCCTTTAAAACTATTAGTAAATAATGATTGTTTTTGTCGGTCAACACTCCGTACGTGAGCATTACAATAGTTATAATAATACATTAGCTTTAAATATAGGTTATCGTAACTGTTTTTATATAATCTTTATAAATTTTAAACGGCCAAGTATTGGATTGGTGTGCTTGATTGCCGCGGTCATTTATCTTCATCATATCGCTAATCCGATCCATCTTAATGTGTAATTTTAGTACACATGTAATTTTAATTTAATTTTTTTAAACTCTTTTAATTTTCCTTATTTCCATGCAAAGCTAGACGGAAAACTAAAATATAATAGACATTGTATGTGATATTTACGGGTATGCGGATATTTTTAGTGTATTGTTAATAAATTTGCTTTTTAAATTTTTATCCAGTTTCGATGTACAAAAAAAACAATGTCTGTCTAGTTATAAATATAAATGAGTCGCTATAACTATAAATAATACTTTCAGTGCATAAATGCCAATTAAACAATAAAAATAAAAAAATAGTTTTTATGAACACCTATAAAACCCACAATGTAAATGTTATATCGTATTTTTTTAAAGCAGTGTTAAGAATTCTAAAATTAATATAATGAATTAGTGTAATAAATACCATATTAATTGGGAATAAAAAATAACTTTTCTAAAATACAAATGTGTACTTCTAATTGTGCTCAGTTTCAAGGCATTGTGCGTGTTGCGTATACTTTGTTTACTAACCATACTGAATGCGAATGCGATTTTTTTGCGACATTTCAATCGTTCACCATATACGGCTTAAACGGCTCTACCGGTTGCGTGTCACCTGTCTCATTCTATAACGATACACGATAAAAAGCCGAAGCAGTGTTCGAGCGCTCTCCGCTCAGGACTTCACAATTCACATTCACAAAGGGCAGTTGTCTGATAGCATTTCGCGCACAGCATCGGGCTTCCTGCTCGTTCGTTACCAGACGTGACATGACATCATCGGTTAAATTATCTCTCGAGAAATGTGTTCTTACACACATATGTATAACAATAACTTCTAACATTCGCTATACGTTTACATTCATTTCTATGTAGACGCAATTAAATGTCTGCTGAACTACTCTTGGCTACGTGGCAGGTTATGGCTTTACACTTTTCATTCCTAGAGGGTCCGTGTCCAACAAAACGATAAAAGGGTTAATGATGATGTATTTAAGTTCATTCAAAATGTATTCATCCACGTTGCGCGCAATTCTCAACAAAGGCCATAAATTCTAATCACATTAAATGCTATTTTCGGTTGGAGCTTGATACGAATAAACATCCGGTACACGGTGTCTTGTTTTATGAAGACGTTGTGTATGAAGTGTTGAATCTATTGTTTAAGTGACGACAAGTTCTTGATTAAAATTTTTGTATTTCTTTGTTTGGGTGTCTATTCCGCTGTTTACTCCGCGACCTCGCTGTGATCGTAGGGAGCTCATAATTAAAGACTTGTCGGGCTATCCCGTAAAAACATACGTAAAATGAACCGGTACATATTTAATCATGTATAATATTACTGGTCTTTCTAACTTAAAATTCCCAGGAGTAGGACAGAATTAAAATTGTGCCCGGTGTATGGCAGTAGGCTTACCTCCTATTCCATGATGGGACATACGTATGTATGTATATTTAACTGAAACGTGCGAGTATACTACACTACTCTGCCTACCCCTTCGGGGAAATACAGGTGTAATGTTATGATACAAAGACACTAACGAAATTATTCATAACAAAGTATGATAATTGGAACATTGAGGTTATGGAAAACTGAGGAACTGACGCATGGTCGCAGAGCGCAAATGACAAAGCCAAGTTCCCAGTTAGTTGTGTTGTGTTTGACACCGGTCCCAGCCTTGAAAGTTAAATTGCACAGCCGCACTGATAACCGGCCCGGCTCCACTTCGAACATTATGCTTATGGTAATTTATTTTGTTACGATATTAACATATTCAGTACTGACTGTACAATACTAATAATGTGTCACGGTAAATTTTAAGTTACAGCGTGTGTATATACATATAATATAAATAGATTAAATGTCAGCACATGGGGAGTTAGAAGTCTTTGAAACCGATCCACGTGTATGATAAGAAAAGAACGCAGAAGAGCGAGAGAGAACGAGTGCGTAAATATTTCCGAAATTTACCAACTTACACCGTCTTCCTAGAAATGTAAAGGTATAAAAGCGCTCATTAAAAAGCTGACTCGAGAAACTTGTCTCGTCAGCTAATATCTTGTGAGGACGATATTTTTCCAATAAAATACCTGCCATAGCACTTGCACTGCCATAGGGCTTTGGGTCACCTGCAGTTTACAATCTCATTATTTATAGCCCCATTTTCCTAAGTTTTATGAATCTACTTATGAAAGTAGTTAACGAAACTTATTATTTATAAATTATAGTATTGTATTGTTCTTTATTTTAATTATGAAATAAAGGTGCCGGTATACCATACCATATATGGACTCACCTACATGTGATTTTAAATCTAACATAGCTTAAAAATTAACAAAGCCTGATTTACGTGTATTAGACGGACGTCCAGTAAACTTTGTGGTAACTTAAAAATTCAACGATTGTTGACTATAGAATGATTGCACTGAATGTCTTATGGCTGATCATTTCACAAACACATTGTGACATCGTGTTTGCGTAGAATTAAAGATTTTCAGAGGTGGTGTTAGTCAATGCGAGTTGCCACTTGATGTGTGAGACGTGTTGCAACCGGGAGCCTAATTCTGGTGAGAGGCAGTTGCTCAAGCTGTTCGTCGGTTGCCAACAAGGAAGTGATGGTGAGGTGCGTGGGGCAATTGACCTTGGACGCGTGTTGCTTGCATACCAATAGCAGCGTCCACTCGCCTGATGACGCTTGGCATCGTTTAACCACTACACGATCTTCTCCCCGCCATCTATCATGTTAAATCAGCTTATGTAATACATTTATAGCCTCATTTACTACGAATTACCAGTCAGTATACACTTTACGCGGAACTCGTTTGATAGATTCGCTTATTAAAATGATAAAGAAAAATAGGGTATAAAAACAATGCTCGAAATAATAGAAACATTCAACTTAGTAATTTAAATATAGGTTATTTAGATTATGGTTTACGAGATTGTTACGGTTGCATATTTTTTTTCTGTGTAATAAAATGAAAATTTAAAATTAATGAAAGTTGGAAAATCTGCAAATTCAAACGTACTTGTATGTGCAACTATTTTATAATTCGAATGTTTGAAAAACTCCCCGTTATTTTTAAAATAATTTAAAGAAAAAACCGTTGCTAATTTTAATTTTTGAACAATGGTACTGTGGTGTCGATTTATAAAGTCGATTTCAATTGCCATTGCTATAATTATATCTAGGTTTATTATAGTATTGCTAAAGGGTTCGGTTTTAATCCAAAAAATAATATTACCGAAACAAACATCCCATTTTTTCTTTTATTTAATGAATATTGTAATGATATGAATTAAAATTATTATTAGTAAACTACAGGAAAATTTATGAATGACTATCTCCTTGGATGTAAGCGCAACTGCTGATCAAGAGGTCCTGGATTTAATTCCCTAATAGGATACTATCTGATATTTCAAACTTAGAATTTGTAGTAGTAGCTCGAAATCTGGACCGGGACTCCATGTATTCCATCCTTGGACGTAGAATTTGTGGATAAGGTGCATCTTGGGAGCGTATTACCAAATGCTTATCCCTTAGGGAAATTCCTGTGAAAGAAAATAATGTATGACAAAATATAGTTAGAAAAATATTCAGAATTATGACATCAGAATTGAAACTCCTTATCACTGTCAAGGATATTTTTAAAAAGGCAACGTTTACTTACAAAATTGATAAAATCGCAAGCGCTCTAACATTCGTAGTATCGATATTCATTCGTCAGATATCTCTGTTTGATCAGCAAATATTGTACAATATAAATGATAGCATATTCGATTAAATTAAACATTTTGCGTTATAAAATAATAGCATTAATTTGAGTAGGTACGTAAAAGTTTCATGTCACGTGAATCGCCTGTCACGTGTAATTAAATAGTTTTATTAATTTTAACGTATTATGTGATTATGCATAATGTATATTATTTAGGCTAAATTTTCTATATTTATTTAAATATTTATATGTATACAAATAAGTTACGTACCAACGTTCAATTTTTTAATGCGGTTGGAATCGTTGGAGAGTAGAAGTTAAAGTATGAATTAAAATTGAGTCATGTCAAGCGCTACACAAACCGATTGCTGTGACATTTCAAACTGCTGTCGCTGACCCAAGATGACTAAGCGTTTACACGGAAACTAGTATGGCCCAAGATGATGTTAAAGCAAGTACGACAGGGATGCAAATATATAAGCACCGTTGAAAGAAAGAGACAGATAGTGAGCTCATCCCTCCTCTTTAAGTAGGAAGTGAGGACAGAGCGATTGCAACGAAAGTAAAAGTTAACGCTTTTCTGTTTAAGATTTTTACGGACCTTGATTTTCTTTATTGCGTTTTTCGGTCGAATTTAATAGTAATTATTTTTTTATTTGCATTGCTCAATACCGATAATATCATAATCGATAAGAAACGAATTTTAAGCGAATCGTTTCCTAATAGGTCAAGACGTTTTATTTTACACGGTAGCTGAATGCTATTGGAATTACTAACAAATACGTGAGGCCATATAATGTGCGGTTTGCGTTCAATAACACGCTCTGTTTAACTATGTATAGTGTTATTTAAAGCGCTTTTTATGTATCTACTTCCGTGTACTTATCTTGTGACATTGTGGCTTTGATAGCATTAAGGAAATTAAAAATACCACGTCACAACTAAATAACATTTGTTATGCTAATGCAACTGTATATGGTTAAACGGAAACACCATTTTTGTACAAAAGAGGTGTGGTTCCCAAAGTTTATTCAAAAATTTAGCGTTCCTCTGTCTAAAATAAACAATGTCTACAGTTAGGATGATGTCTCAGCATTTTTGTTTATGCTGCGTTCACACAAAACAAATGGTTTATTCCGAAAGAAAATTGTTTTGTTTTTAAATTATCAAAGACATTCCGCCAGTAATTAGTGTGCAAAAATGTTTTTAATTTGCTTTCAATATTAATCTATACTGAATATTAAAAATATTGGATATTTATAATGGAATTTTATGAGTTTAAAATTGCTGTTAAATTAGTGCTTTCATACAGTAATAAAACTGATCAGTTCTAACATCAAAGTGGGACTGCAGATATGTTCGCTAGTGTAGCGATAGCTTTGACTGTGTGAGCTCAGTCAACTCGATGGACGGTTCAGTTCAGTTCTTATCTGCAGGTAGCCTCGACCTCTTCCCCTGTTGCTCACTGCCGATATAACCCACGTTGATCTCGTCATTGGAATTTTAACTTTATGTCTATACGAATAGTGTACTAGAGAAAGCAGTCACTCCAGGGTGCTTGTAAATATGTAACCTTATGCAATGTGTACATACACAGCGATATCTAGCACACATATTGTTAATAATACTAACGTAGATATGAGAGATTTGTAATATCGTTTAATGAAACCTTAGAGTTATATTATCTATAACAGCTTTGTAGATGGCTAAAAATGTAATACTGAGTTTTTTTTATTAAGCTTGGTATGTCTTTTACGGGAATAGTGAGTAATATTAAGTCGAATAAAATTATAGGAGATATAACGAGACACTGGTATTCTTTTATCTAGCTTTTTTAGTTGGTTTACAAGAATAGCGACTAATATTAAATCGAATAAGATTATACTTCAAAAATGATTACGTAAATGCTTATTTTATATTTCTGGCGACAATAAAAACCATTGTATCCTAATATATTAAACGTAGGGGGAAGTCCCGTAACCCCGGACGGCTCCTAAAGCCGGACAGAATTTGA
>DWFV01001805.1:0-10609 GCA_018246775.1 Parelbella machaon machaon | reverse complement strand
CCTTTCTCCTGCGTATCATATTTGAAATGCTATATCAGTTCAAACTTAAGTGGTCCAATAGTAGCAACCTTACCCTATATAATATAATGTACATAACAAGCAATATAAATCTCGCATTTGGCGACGACTTACTCTACATATTTATACAAAGTTGTAACAATTTTGTTAGGCCTATTTTCCATCCTACCTGGTTTAGGCGATTTTTATGTTGAAATTTTTACACGAATATTAAAGAGTAATGAGCCGGAACCCAGGTAGTCGCTGAACATCATTCAGCCCGCGCGGCTCGGGTACGAAAAAAAAGTGGACCAAGTTGACGCGCAATTAACGAGCAACTTTTACCCATTGTCTAAATGTGTGACAACACGCCCCATCGCGCCAAAGAAACACTGCCCACTTTAATTTCTAATGGGCTGTCCGTTTTTAAAAATATTACCGCAGACCTGGAATGCTTCACATTTTACGTTGCCAGATATTAACCCAGTATGTATCGCTTCCGTTTATCTCGACCAAATGTTATAGGAAAAATATTCATCAATTTGCTTTCGCCTATAAATATGTTTTTACGTGAACTTTCTGTCCAATAACAGTTGTACGATAAAGCAAAAAGAGAGAACATAATACATAAATATGGAGCAATATGCATAGTAATTTCATGTGAAAACATTTCAACCCAGTCTCAAAAACTTTTCTTGGAAGGTTTTTGCACTGAAAAAGAATCACATATTTCCACAACGACAACAACAATATAGTATTATTTCGTCGAATGGCAACTTGTGAGTGAGTCTAACGCACAATGAAATATTTCGGATTTGAGCCAACACAATGTCTTATTGTAAATTTTCGGCAGATAATAACAATAATATTTTTTTAACTCACATTATTCATATGAACAAAACCACAATTGGTTGGAAAAACTTACTTCGTGAAACTAAATGTTTCTATTTAATACTAATTGTGTGCTAAAGTAATTAAGGAAGCACGAAAATCCATTTTGTATTGCAAATATCAATAATGGTTGGTGATGTCGGAGCTAATTATAATTCTTGAATGCTAAATACAATTTTTTTGGAAGTTTGATGCAATCATCAAACAAAAATTTTTAACAATATATCATAATAATCGTACAGGTTGAATTATTCTTGTCCGCTAACCTTCACAATTCGTTCAATTGTAGGCGTTCAAGATCACCTTCATGTAAAGGTTTACTCCTATGTAACATTCGCGTCACATTTATTTATGTCGCTCATGCGTATTTAGACCTTTTACTTTATAAATTCAAATCTACCCACAGTTTAAAGCATTGAATTATTGCGAAATAACAAAAAGTGTACAAAACTAAACATAACGAAACAGTTAAATGTAAAATGCTATCGTGTATCTCTTCATAACAAAAGCACCCCGAGAAATATATTGCACCTAAACTGTATAAATACAAAGCCAGCTGGCTCGCATCGATTTACGTCCCAACGTTCTATCACCATGTGTGTTTACCAGCTGTAGGCAGTCACCGAAACGATTGGCTGCATGGACCCACCCCGCCGACCATCTGCCCGTTCGATCTCTCGACGATAAGCGACAGATGAAAACGTAAGCAATCAACGAAACGGACCCGAAAGAAAAAATAAAACGGAACGATAACCTTTCGGTGGAACTTAGCCACGCGTTTCCATGAACAACGGACAATGGAAACACGCATCGTTTGTAACACGATGTGCAGAGCGAAGAAACAATGGTATTGTAAAACAAATATTTCGAAACCAATTTACTATATGCACGTGTACCGATAGGTTTAATTATTATAGTCACCAAGAGATTTACAACACGTGCTTCGTGTTGTCGGCATCAAGTGTAAAAAATTAAAACACATCTAGACAAATTCGGGTCGTGTTCTATCATTTAGATTTTTAAATTAATCATTCATACAATGTAGTCATTTTAGTTGTTGTTTTTTGGTTAAACTTTTGATGTAAATATCAAAATATAGACATTCCGAATAGTATCAGAGCGCGGTATTTATAGCCTTAAAATGAGCAAAAAAAACTTAATATTTCCACTGGATTTCTTTGATATCAGAATTTAGGGCACTATAGAAGGATTATTACGTAAAGAAACCGTCTGAATTAAACACAGTGGCCGCAACTGAATAGACGGAATTAGATACCGACAAAGGTCAAATAATATTACCCTACATTTCTCAAGTAAACGTCACAATCTAATCTTATCTTCTACATTGTGCAACGTGCATAGAACTAAGGTTAATATGTTATATTTATATTCGTCAATAAAAAGGAAAATATATTTATTATTATTATACCATCACACCAGGTATCTAACGGAATAGGCAGAGAACCGAATGACAAATATCTCTATTTCTATAAACTTGAAGTGCATTTACCAAATTTATCATTGTGTTTATACCAGAGAAAAATATATTATTTACACACAGCTAAATCTGTACTACAATTATGCATAATTCAATTTAAAGTAGATATACAAGCATACGGTCACCTTTGTAGAGTCAAGAAACCACTCACTTCCGCTTACATTATAACTTCAAAACACCTTTCGGATATCACGATCTTGTATAAATACATATTAATATTAAAAAATCATTAAGCTTATGTATTAAAACCGTGGATATTACTTTGATGACAACAATAACTTCATAAATTAACCTTTTTAAAATCCGAGTTGTCACTTTCCTCTTGCAAACAATGATCTTTCCTACGCACTTAAAAACGCCCGTTTCCTTCCAACGCAATAATGGCCAATTAGATTGCTTCCTCTGCATACAATGGAATGTAAAAAAGCTGTCATGCATCAGGGCGCAATAATTATGAATGACGAGGGGTGACATGACACGGTTTTTCGTTGAATTGGCAGGGCACATCAAAGGGCTGACCGGACAAGCTCGATCCAACTAGTACATAGTTCGTTACAGCAATATAAATCCGATCGAAAAGATAATAAAATCACGATTAAAATCTCAGTAAGAGCAATTTCCTAGTTTTCATCATTCGTTCAGTTGTATTCAGATTCACGAAGAATAACGTAAACGCAATTTCGGTTACCTATCTTGAGTGCGAAATAAGATTTTATGTAATGCTACATTACATACAGCGCACAACATTCTCGGACAACTTTCATCATCTCACCCAATTTCGACACTGTTTAACGAACGCTGCAAATACTGAGTAGCTCGGAAAATGATGTTAAATCTAATATATATCACTTGCTTCTATTTTGTTTCGGGAAATTACCAACAGATCATTGAGAAGGGACCGTTATTTATTATTAAATCATTAAATTACGACGGCTACCCAAAAATTTGTCTATTACGTGATGCTTTTGTTTTACGCCGGTCCGTTGAAGCGTCAGTATCGCGTGAAAACGGATTACTCGCTGAGCGGGTCTCGGCGGCCTCAACATTATTATTCCGACTGAAAGCACTGCCCTTTACCCAAGCAATAACAGTATTGGTGAGTACTGGCTATTCACGGCACACAATTACGTCAAATACCCAAAGCCCGTCGTCAAGTGCGAATAATAAAACGAAAAAAAAAGATCATATTGTATATATGCAAATTTGTGCTTTATTTAGCCTTACCTTAATAATATTGAAAGTTATCGATTAAACATTCAATCTCTAACTTAAAAGCCACTTTCCTAATAACTAGGGGAGTTTAGGCAGATATATTTGAATATTGGCCACATCTTAAGTTCACGAATTCTTACCAGCCATTGAAAATACCATATACTTCTACTATACCAGGTACTTCTGTTGGTTGTAGTGTCGATAAGGAGCATTATCGATACCGTTGAAAAAGGAAATTTCACATGCAATTTGCTCGCCTCTCAAGTCGATCACTAGCGACAACTGGAAATAAGAGAAATTGTGTAAAAGCGAAGCCGTTTGAGATGATTGACAATAATGAAATCGCCGTTAGAGGCCATTCCAATGAAAGTGGCGATTTGATCAATGGCTGCCATCACATATCTGCTATTATGCGTGTTACAATATACATAGCTCTTACAGCTATTGAATACTCATACATAAATCAAGTTATAGATTTCCTTAATCCTTTACGTACACTTGCATAAATCGCAAAGTATAATCCTGATCCGCAGGACAAAACAAAAACTCCTTCAGCTAATAAATTCACGATTGTCTAATTCCTAAAACGATGCCGTGCAAACTCACTCGGCGTTACGGCCAAAAACGACCTTGACGGCCACAAAGTGAGCTAAGCCAGTGAATTGGCACTTCCGAAACCGACCGAGGACACATTTGTAACGAATTGTACATCGTTTGGAACACTGATAGCTCAGACGTTAAAGTGACCGCTGATGTTTGTACAGTCACATTGCAAATTGGTCGACAAAATAAAGATTTAAACGTGCAATTATCCAATTGTAGAAGAAATCAAAAAAGTATACATTGCTAAGTGAATTTAAAAGAGACCCATCGTCGATGCATTATTATAATAATGGAGCGCATATAAATTCAAGTCCATTTTTATTTACACCTGTCATGTTAAGCGAAGAGAACGCTAAAAGAACTGCATTTTAGTATTTTTTGCTCCAAGTCAAATCCCAGCAGCTGTCACGACACGTGGTCTTAATACAACAACGCTTATGAAAACTGACTTAAAATCGCTCTCGAAACTTCGAAGCAGGTGTTTTTAATGACACTTGTATTTGTATTAAATGAATTTATCGCAACTTTTACATTGAGTCTGCTTAAGGTACTTTGGCTCGTTAAAATCGGTTTGCATCCCTCGTGAAGCGGTTATTAAGTGCCCGATTAAAGCACTTATTTTTGCTATAGCGCCTTAGTACGTAGTTTTTATAACAGTAATTTTTCCTTGAATACAAAAAGCATTCGAAACATGTTTTTTTCGTCTTGGTTACTTCGGTCTGATGATTCATTATTATTATCATTCGTGATTTATGAGCAGACGATGGCAAACAACGTCGCATCCTTCATCCTAGCGTCCGTTACATGATCAAAACGATGGAACACAAGATGACATCCTTCATCCTGGCAATTTTCACATGGTCTTAAACTATAAGATTTTACTTCATATGTGATACGCATAAAAGGGCACATCAGAAAAAAATCTTGACTTTCTATTATAATGATTATTAACAACGTTGAGAATACTGGAGGGGGCCTCTGTATAGAAATAGTTAGAGACCTATTACTATAGTGGACTCCCCAGCCGTGGGTGAGAACCGCTGATTGATGATTTCCGTCCATTGTGTCCTCCCTACGACCCGCGGTAGCCCGAGCGACGTAATAGTTACTTCAGCTCGTTTATATTACTCCTAACAATAATTCTTGCAATAGTGTCATTGACTCATCTCATTCACGACACACTGGCTTAAAAACATGGTTTATTGTCCTCTACCAACAAGACAAATTCAGTTCAGTCTTCACCCCATTGTTTCTCTACGATTCGTGTGATTACACCCAAGCGTTCCCATCATTTATTATTGAGAGACTATTGACGAAATGTAACAAGAACTACGTCCTGCAGTCAAGTAAATGGAACAAGACGATTAGGCACTTTATGACATGGCGTTGTTCGAGCCAAGGGTTTTTGGAGCGTCCCCATTCTATCGGTCGTTGTACTGAAAGTGTAAAGGTCTATTGTTCTATTAAAATGACGTTAAAGGGTAATGATCGTAATTTATACCTAACGTAACACCGAAATATCTATCAAGCTTGTATTACTGATATATCTGAAATAACATACTTAACCAATGTCTATTTTTGAAGTCGTTTCAAAAAGATAAAAATAAATTCGACAGTACACCTACACATTAAATATATATTTACTTTCATTACTCGCAATACCAATTGAATCTTACAGAATTTATTGGATCAAGGTTTAGCGTTGGATTCCGATTTCCACGATATTTCGTGCGTCATGGTTAGAACAAGTTACATTTCCTTCCATTAAACAGTCACAATTTTATACTTATCCATAAATTATCTAACTGTTAGGAACATTTGAATGCTATCTCTCTTTCTTCATACAAAAAATCCATCTTTACTGTTGTCAAAAAATGTTTTTCATATAATGCGAAATAGGCTAGCATTTAACCACAGTACCACCGGATAGTAATATATTGTACTGTAAATCCTATAAAATAACTGCATTAAAATAAATTAAAATATGTATGGAACGCTAAGAAATGTCTAACCCAATTATATCTTAATTCAACGTAGTTATAGATTAACAATAATACATACTAAGAAAAGTAGAAATACACAATACAAAAACAAAACAAATAAACGAATACAACAGAAAAACCGTTCATTGTAGTGTTAATGTCGTGTCGTGGGCGCGTACACGGCCTACTTGTACATACATATGCATGCGATCCGTGGGAAGACCCATTACGAGATCGTCTCTCGCCACTGTGACAACAAGGCCTCCCTGAGCACCAAGTGTATCCGTTATACCTCCCATGAGACTCCTAATGTGAGCGTCCATTATGATGAAAACCCGTTGAATTGTTTTTTTTGAACCGAGACAGTGCTATCACATCTCAGTCTTATTGCTTCGTTAATTAGTTATCACAGTCAGCTAATAAGCTCATGTTAGCAGGGAGAAAGTCACTATGAAAGTCAGTAGAAAGTCACAATGTTAAAGATATGTATGAATTCACGCAATTAGTACACTATTGGTATTTTGCGAATCGATGTAAATGAAGACATTTACAGTTTTAGGTGCACAGACAGTCCAAACATATTCGGAGAATCGAAAATGTTTGGCCGGGCAGAATAATTTATTGGATTTAACCAAAAGGTCAAATATTGATACCTTATAGTTTCCAGAAACACAGCAAAATAACTGAATAATAACTACGTAGAATCTAGTGGGCCCAAATCAGGCAATATGTAATAATAATATTATTGATAATACAATTTGCATTCGCTTCGAATGTCTAAGGAATGGGTTTAATGTAAATACAACATGAATCATATTTAAGACGATAACGTGTTAATTGGACATGGCATGTAAATAATGAGGAGACATCATAAAAAGATGTCACATCACAGCTCATACATGATGAATCAGATAAATAATTTGATCTACTCTCCACTTAATTGACACTACAATAAGCGCTTCGGATTGTTCATAACCTTCAGAAGATACAACAGAATTATTTAAGTATATAAAACGTTAGATCGTACATTTTTGTTTTACACGTATTTTCAACTACCAATATACATTAGTATAACAAAATTAAAAAAGGAAAACAGTAGTTAAATGGATTTGATAACACAATCGCAATGTAACGTTCAAAAACAGCAATTTTAGGATTATTCTGTTCATTTAATTTACTATCTGTGGGATAGCGAATAAAACTTCGAAGGCTAATAAGCTGGCAATAATAGTCAATCAGAAAGAATGAACCCTTTTTTCGGAACTCTGAACAATATGAGACGTACGAACGAATTATGAAGATTTACGAGTTTCAGAGAAACGCAAATTCGCTATACCTACTCAGTCCGTGAAAAAATTTAGTTTTGATCTTATTTCAAAAAGACTCGATCTCATGGCTTTAGATATTTTTACAAACTATACGCTCGATTGATTCGACCCACTTCGAAATTTAATGAATACCTGTTTTAATACCCTTAAGAACTAGACAAGAAATGTGTTTAGATAATGGCATACTGCTTGTGGAATCTGGTGTATTCTAGAAGCTTCACGATTAATAAAATGTATTGATAAATAAGCGTGAACTATTTATTTAACCAATTCCATGCATATTTATTCAAGAAAAACATCGCATATATACGAGGAATTTTTTCATGCGGGCGTCTCAGCGTACACATTGCAAACATCCAGAGTTATATGACGTCATCGTAATCCCTGGCGTAGCGATATATGACGATTGAAAGCAGCGATAACATGTTCCACTAAAGAACAACAATGCCTCGCATAGCGAAATACGATTATTGGAAGTAACGATCAGTTGTTATAAACAAAAATATCAATAGTACATTCTACATATACGCGCCGTATTTCGACGCCAACGGCAGTTATGAGTTGTATGAGCTACGTTCGCTATTTCCATAACATATATAAAGAAGTAAATAAGCGCTAATGTAAACGGGCACACATCGAACGCGTGCACGCAAACGGACCATATTGAGTCCGCGCCCACCGGAGCATTTATCAACGGATGACACTCAGACGTCCGTTGACTCGCAGAATACACACTTTTGTGATATTTCCGAAGCCGCCAATTTTAGACGGGTAGCAGAAAATAAGCCATCGCGTCGAATTATATTAATAAATAACGATGTCACCCCCGGCTTGCTGCTTCCTCGGTTTAATGATAATCATATATGAATAGCAGTCGCCGACGTGCGACACGATTTTAACATTATAAATACCCGTGTAACGGTCTCATATAAACATTCAATGTGACATAAGTTTACAAGGTTAGAACATATGTGTTGATTAAACCAAGCCATGTAAGACAGCATTCTACTAAACATTGGGTGAGATAACAGTATATGATGAACCAATAGTAATAATTAACTTAAATTACCACAATGACGCATTTTACGTCCATATTTGTCTAATTAATGTGGTGCTATTTGCGTCAGTAACAAAACACAAATCCACAAAGCGGCACAAAAAATTGGTCTTGAGACTGAAGACATTTTTTCATTTTTCTGTATTTTACACGATCATTAAATATGAATAGTCAAGAGCATAACAAGGAAAATAATTCTATAATCATAGTGTTGTCAAGGTAACTGCAACGTAAACAATGGAGATTCTTATTATCGCCAATAATGGACTTCAAACTCGTAAGATTAAAATAGACAAGATAAGTATTTACTCTCACATAATTAGCTTAAATATACTGTTCTCGATAGCTGTAAAGAGTAATCGAATCGCTTCAGCTTATACTGATGCTACGATCCGACGGTCGAGCACGAACAAATATCTGCCAAGTATCCTATGTCGGTGAACGTAATAGACTCAAGGATTGGCGATAAAAAAATGAGTCTTATAATAAATATCGACCACTTATGCAAGAGCCTTGTAAGTTGGCCATTGGATGTGGAACATTCTAACTAATCTCGTTACATGGAAGGTTTAATTTGGAATGACTAGAGGCGAAGGCGGTGAAGCTAGTTAGACTGGTGGCAAAGCCAATAAGTATCGCGTAGCGGCCAATTGCGTGTCGCGTTCCACACATGCCAGTCTTGATTGGCAGACAGATAAAGGGTCAAGAAAATTAGTAATTTAGTGACTGTGTATCAACGACACATGTGCCAGATATGTCCAATTAAACTGGCGCCTTATGATTCATATGAAGATACAAAAATTAAGACTACGTACAGATGGTACATAAGGTGTTAACTATGCCACGTCTTAATTGTAATTGTAAAAAACGAATCAAAAGAAACCTATAAAAATGCATATTCATAAGCTAGTGTCCATATATTTTAATATAACTCTGTACAGATACATATTATACGGAATAGATATGAAAATTACGTTAGGTACTCGAACGGATAACATATCTTATCTTGAGTACACTGTGATACAACAGGGTTTAATTGTTATTTTAAGGGCATAGAAAATATTTTCCGATGTCATTAGCAGGTCAACAACTTGAATCCTCAGGTGAATGGCATTCCATATTTCATATACCAAAATTTAGCCAAAATATTTTCTTAGGACACAAATATTTATAATATAGTCTTTTCACAAACACATTAACCATTAATTACTTCAGTAGAGAGTTTCGATGTTTATCTAATATGTAATCATACATATTTAGATAAAAGGAGAGAATTATGACATTGATAAATACTAAAACACCGCTAGATTATTACGTGGCGAAATTATCAGCTGACAACGGAAAAAGTTGTCGATAAAATTATTATTAGCAACTGAAATGTCTTCGCAGCAAAACTTTTGCTTAAAAATTCAGGGACCGAATGAAGAACTCGTGTCGTATTTTTTTCGTGTCGACTCGATTGTATTTATATACGCATTATAACCGTTTCGCGAATACGAATAATGTCTGGGGAGGTCGTCCGGCGCATTTCTGGCAATGGTCTAATGGCTAAATACACAATCCACAATGGAAGAGGTCGCCTTGGTCGGTTCGCCGCGCACCGGCTTAATGGAAGGCCGCTCACATTCTATTTTAAAAGTCAATTGTTTTGATCGATCGATTACGCAGCCAATAATCGATTTTGTGCGTTACGCGCGCGCTCACACGAAAGTAATTTACAACCGTCGAAACAAATACGAGTCATAACTTTCGATTGAAGAGAAAGAGAGAGATGGACAAGATCATCTCGCAATGAAGGAACTGCATTGTTTTACCCGCTAGACCTTCACCTCTCAAACAACTACATAGAAATTTATTTCAATCAACGCGAAATCATTAAAGCTACTATGTATATTAAACGAAATTTAAACATCGAAGTTTTCTCTTGATTTTGAGCAAAACCATAATAAATAAGGGCAACGGAATATTGGGGTTTCACAGAAAATTGCTAAAAGTGGCTTTCCGCAACCCCTACATGCAATGTATTGACTTTTTTTATACT